>VMDO01003813.1:0-103326 GCA_007922755.1 Pedetes capensis
ACATCATGTTTGGAAGAGTGGCAGGTCAACGGAAAAGAGGAAAACCCTCCACCAGATGGATTAACACAGTGTCTGCAACAATGGGCTTAAACATAAATAAGATGGTTTGCCTGGCACAGAATCGGCAAGTGTTTCGATCTGCTGTACATAGGGTCGCTATGAGTCGGACTCGACTTGATGGCACCTAACAACAACAACATACATTTAGTCAAATAAAAATGATCTCACATTAAAACAACAACATGTCTATGCTCCAAGAGACTCAGATAATATATCATTAGACAATGTTTATATGTTAAATAGCATGAACATAAAGTATTTAAATATGAGCAAAAATAATCCACTTATCAAAAGACCAAAACTATTTCATGAAAGAATAGACACAAAGAAATGAACAATGAACCTCAATCCACAATTATGTGACAGATTTAAAGTGTTGAAAATTTGATGAACTAGAAAAAGAATTCAGATGAAACAATCTGGAATGTATGTAGTAAGGAAGCTCTGAGGTGGGTTGGGGTTTAGCTCAGATGGCACAGTGCTTGCTCTGTGCACTCTGTGGCCCTGGGTTCAACCCCAGCACCACTACCTAACAGCCCACTACCAAAAGCAATCCTGAAACAATCAGCCATTGAAAACTCTCTAACTAGGAGAGAAGCACTGACATAGTGTTGGGCATGGCACTGTGTCAGGGAGAGTTTCGCTGTGTTGTACGTAGGGTCACTATGAGTTGGACCCAACTCAATGGCACCTAACGGCAGCAATAACAGTAGACAGAGGGCAAAATAGAATTTACCGAGAAGCAGTAACCTTTTTATTCGTCTAAATGTCTAGTGGGCCAGGTGCAGTGGCACACACCTGTATTCTCATTTACTTGGGAGGTAGAGATAGGAGGATTGAGAGTTCCACGAAGAAGCAGCAGTGTGTGTAATTTACAAAGATGCTGTCTCAAAGTAAAAAATGTAAAAGAGGCCAGGGATGCAAGCTGTGTGGTGGAGTGCTTGCCTGGGACCTACAAGGCACTGGATTCAACTCCCAGTATTGCAAAAATAAAAACAAAACACCACAAAAAAACTCTTCTAGTGGCAATGCAATGTATCTCTACATGAGAAAATGATCAAAATAAAAGGAGGAGAAAAAAAAAAAAGATAAGAATGGTGCCAATATAAATGGTCTAGAAAATGCATGTAATTGTTCTAAGATAAAAACAAAGACCACTACAGGAAAAGTTTCTATCTTAAACAGAACTGGAACCCAAGGACATATAGAAAAATATTACCAAGTAAAAGATAGAGAAGACTTAGATGGGGAGGTTGGGAGGGGGGAAGCATAGGGGAGGGTAAGGGGTAACCTACATGAATAATGTTCATCAAAATGCATATATGGAAATGTCACAATGAAAAGCATGTCAGAATGAATCATATTAAGGTGTACATTAAAAATTTCCCCCCCAAAAAAAAAAGAAAAAGAAAATTTAACTGGCAAAACAACTACAATTTATTTTTAAAGAAAACTAGATAGAGGATGTGGACCAATAATAAACAATGAAATGATATAAAAATAAAATATTTTATCTTAAAAAAAAGAAAAAAGAAAATGGCCTCAGCTCTAGAGCAATTTTTTCAGTATAAGGTCGTGAGACTCTGACAATACTGAATCTAAAACTGCCTTATAGTAACATCAGTTCTTGAAGTGATGTTTAATGAGGAGACAGCTAGTTAATGTTAATATCGATTATCACTCCAATTTTAATAGCTATGGTGGTAGATGGATACAAGAGGTAGGATAAGCCCATTTGTTAGGACTTAGAAGTCATTATTCAACCTAGGAGGTAACTTGAAATGCCTCTTTCTTGACATCTTTGAGGCTGTGTTCATTGAGTATATGATTTACCAAATGGCCATGTTAATCTTATGATAATGCCATTTAATTTTTTTCCACCAAAAGATAGAACAAGTATGTGTGTTCCTATGTATCATAATGGCAGTAATGCTGAAGTTGCAAATTCCACACTGGTATCCTAATTTCTTTATTTTAAAGGAAGAAAATGAACCCATGAAAATGAAAACATTATTCTTTACCCCACTGACATAAACTACAAATTTCTCAGAGGTCAAATGTCATAGCCTTATGGGATAAAAAGGATAAAAGTCATTTGTCATGAATCCATGGTAAATATTTTCTTCTTTTGCAGTTATTCACTGAGACATACACTGGAAAACATTCCTCTATTTTAGCTTACTTCATTAGAACACAGTAGGTATTTCCCCAGAATTACTGACCAAAAGGTAATACAGGTAATTACCTTTTCTTAGGGCACTTAGGACTCTCCTGCCAAATGTAAAAGTGAGTCTAGATTCTGAGGAAGAGTCTAGTGAGAAGGAAACTCGTAACTGCCCTCTTCCTACAACCTATGGTCTAGCCAGAACCTTAACCACATATCTCATTATGGTGGCCAGATGACTCTTTCCTCCCTTTCTCTGTCTCTGTCTCTGTCTGTCTCTTTCCTTTCTTTCTTTCCATACTGGGAGAAGGCAGGGGGTGGGGTGGGGTGGGGTGGGGAGGGACTTGCTATGTTTGCCCAGGCTGTCCTGGAACTCCTGGTCTCAATCATCTTATTGCCTCAGTCTCCTCAGAAGCTGGGACTACAATCAGATGTGTGTTACTTTGCCAAGCTAAATTGTTTATCTTGACTGAGACACTCTATTTCAGGAACTCAGAGAAATGAATGATGTATGACAGAGAACTTTGTGAATTACAGGTTCCAAACCAAGAATAAGGATATACGTCTTGCTTCATAAGCTTCCTTCTAATAAATGTGATAGAAAAATATCTGAGTATTGAAAGCGTCCCTCTTTCCTTTGCTCATCCAAACTGAACTCTAATGTCTTTGTTTCTCCTTCTCTCCCGCTAGCTCATGTTCTTTGGTCTTGTGTACTATGACCTAAGGAAAAGAGGACTTATTTGAGAACAAGGGCTATGTAGGATGGAAAGAACGATGTCAGTTAGTTACGAGAGAGAGCTAAAGTATATGAATAATGTACAACAAAATGCATATATGGAAATGTCATAATGAAAAATATGTCAGAATGAATCACTTTAAGGTGTACATTAAAAATTTCCAATAAAAAACAGAAAAAAAGGTATATGAAGAAGGATTTCAGGTTGACTGTTGCTGAAAAAATAAATGCTTCCTTTTAAACTATGTTGTTGTTGTTGTTGTTAGGTGATGCTGAGTTGGGTTCGATTCACAGCGACCCTATGTACAACAGAAGGAAACATTCCCTGACACTGTGCCATGCCTGGCATGATGTCAGTGCTTCTCTGCTATTTATAGGGTTTTTAATGGCTGATTATTTTCGGAGTGGGTTGCCAGATTCTTCTCCCAAACCTACAGCACTCAGTATCCCCAGGCAGTGTCCTATCCAAGGAGTAACCAGGCGTGACCTTGCTTAGCTTCTGAGATCTAGCAGGATTAGAAGCCAGGGTAGTATGGCTGTAGACTTTAAACTATGATGAACAATTAATTGATTATGTGATATGTATAAATGTGGAAAATGTATGTGCTAGAGTATATCCTGGGTGGGGGTTTAGTTCAGTTGGCAGAGTACTTGCTCTGTGCACTCTGAGGCCCTGGGTTTGATCCTCAGCACCACAAAAATGAGAGAAAGTTTTGGCAGTTCACTCTTAAAACAATCTAAAAACAACCAGCCAAAACACCTATTATGAGACAAGATTACAACAGAAAAGTAACCTTCTGTCTCACACTAAGTATTAAAGTCTAAAATATATTTTTGCTTCAGAACTGGAATAAAATCAAAGAAAAATTGAATTCTAAGAAAAAAATTTTATATTAATTTATTTACATTTTTAGGATGCAAATTTCACAGCAATGTTTTTAAATTAAATGCTCCCTTTTCTGTTTTTCCAGTTTTCTTTTCATAGTATAGCATTATTGAAAAATGGCCATATTTGCAACAGAAAGCATTGGTTTCAGATTCAGTCATCCTGTGACATTTTGAGGCAAAAATTTAATTGCAAAAATCTATAACGAAAAAAGTGGCAGTGAGATATGACCTATGGGTTATTATTGGATAACATTGAATAAGTATTTCCACAAAATGAGAAGGAAAATTTGTGTTCCATTATGAAGTTGGTTGCACTTAAAAGTAACACTATATTAAAAATGACAAGAATTATTTCTTTGGTAACTTCTATTTGAAATCATTTTCTGAGTTATTAATGGTGATAATAGTAGTTGTAATAACATGTCCAATTTAAGAGAAATGTTTTTCCTCAAAAGAAAGAATCAGGTTAAAATTGATTCTAGTAGAAAACAACAAAGGTGCTAAGTAAAATAATTGACATTTCCTCGTTTTGCATTCTGTTACTGAACTTACAATTTCCAGGCATATATGTTTCTCAGGATGGTATTGCATTCATGCCAAAATTCACAATTTTTAGCAGTATTTATTCTAATCTTATTGTGGATTCAAATAAGGTGAAAGGTTTTATTACCTTATTTGAGCATGAATAATATAATAGAATTAAATTCTACTTGCATGCCACAAAGCTTGATTGAATGGCCATAGGATACACCCTTAATTCTATCTACTCATTTTGAAAATTTGCAAATACTGTTCCAACTAAGCAAACAAACAAACAATGCCACTTGGATGAATTGGCTTCAAAGTCGGGGTTTTTTTTGTTAGGTGCTGCTCAGTCATGTCTGATTCATAGTGACCCTCATAGGGTTTTCAATGGCTGATTGTTTCAGGATTGCTTCTGGAATGGATTGCCATGTTCTTCTCCCATTTTTATGGTGCTGGGGATTGAATCCAGGGCCTCAGAGACCACAGAGCAGAACTCCACCAATTGAGCTAATACTCAACTTCAAAGTCAGGTTGTTGCTGCTGTTATTATTGTTGTTGTTACATGCTGTTGAGTTGAATCTGACTCCGAGTGACCCTGATAGGGTATTCAGTGGTTGACTGTTTTGAGATTGCTTCAGGAGTGGATTGCTTCTGTATTTTTCTACTTACTATACTTTAAATCTTTTAGGCTTAAAAATTCTTATTGTTCTGTTTATGTTTAACAAATTCTATTTATATATCTTTTTCTTTATCATGCAATCTTTTATATCTTTAGCTCCTTTCCATGCCTCTTCCTAACATTCATTTACTTTTTAGATCTTCTTTTCTCTTTCTTTTAGTTCATCCTTGAGGCATGCTTCTATCTCTCCCTTCTCTGCACTCATTCTTACTTCAGGCAAATATTATTTATATATTCACCCTAAATAATTTATAACTTCATAGCTCACTCAATATTATTATTGCCTTTCTTAGTTCTATGGGCATTGGTGGTGGAGCAGTCGGCATTAAGTGATTTTAAGTGTATTTCTATATTGGGCTTGGTCAGACATTGTACCTGCTATAGTGGTTTGTCTTCCTCCCTGGGAGTGACACTGGAGATTGTAATCTGTCCAAAAAATCAGGAACAAGATAAGGGTGTCCATTTTTTCCACTGCAATTCAATATAGTAACTGAACTATTAGCCACAACAATAAGCCAACAGAAAGAAATAAAAGGATCCAAATAGTAAAGGAAGAAGTCAAATTATCCCTATTTGCAGATGATATGAAATTATACATAAGAGACTCTAAAGACTCTGTCAGAGAACTTTTTGATCTGATAAACACTTTCAGCAAAGTAGCAGTATACAAAATTAACATGTAAAAATCAGTAGCTTTTCTTTATACGAATAACAGTCAAGCAGAGAAAGAAACCAGGAAAATAATCCCATTTACAATACCTTCAAAACAAACAAAATACCTGGGAATAAACCTAACAAAAGAGGTGAAAGATCTCTACTATGAAAACTTTAAAACACCAAGGAAAGAGACTGAAGAAGACACTAGACAGTGGAAAGATCTCCCATGCTCATTATTGTGAAAGTGGCTAAATTACCAAAGCAATCTACAGATTTAATGCAATCCTATCAATATCCCAAAGATATTCTTCACAGAAATAGAAAAAAATCCTAAAATTCACATGGAAGCACAAAGGAGTGCAAATCCCTAAAGGAATCCTGAGCAGAAAGAACAATGCAGGGGCATCACAATTCCTGATTTCAAATTATAGTACAAAACTATAGAAATAAAAACTGCATGGTATTGGCACAAAAACTGATAGACCAATGGAACAATATAAAAAATCCAGTGATAAACCCAGGAAGCTACAGTCATCTGATATTTGACAAAGGTACAAAAAAATAAATTGGAGAAAAGACACCCTCTTTAATAAATGGTGCTGGGAGAACTGGATATCCTCAGGTAGAAAATTGAAACTAGACCCCTTTCTCTCACCTTGTACAAAAAACAGCTCAAAATGGATCAAAGATCTTAATGTAAAATCTGAAACTTTGAATCTACTAGAGGAAAACAGGGAAAACACTTAAGACATGGGCATAGGCAAGGACTATCTGAATAGGACCCCCAAAACACAGAAAACAATAGGAAGAATTGACAAATGGGATAGTATTAAAAACCTTTTGCATAGCAAAGAACACTATTATCAGTGTGAAGAGACAGCCTATAGAATGAGAGAAAATCTTTGCTAACTATATGTCACACAGGGGATTAATATCTAGAATATATAAAGAGGTAAAAAATTAAACACCAATAAAGCAAAGCATCCAATCAAAAAATGGACTAAACAATCAAACAGAGACTTCTCTAAAGAAGAAATATGAATGGTTACAATCATAAAAAAATGTTGAACTACCTCGTTGTTGTTGTTGTTGTTCTTACGTGCCATTGAGTCAGGTCAGACTCACAGTGATACTATGTACAACAGAATGAAACACTCCCCAACCATGTAGCATGCACAGCACTATGTCGGTGCTTCTCTGGTGCTCACAGGGTTTTCAGTGGTTGGTTGTTTTGGGATTATTTTGTGAATGGGTTGCCACATCCTTTTCCCATGTTTGCGGTGCTGGGGATCAAACTCAGGGCCTCAGCACAGAGCGGCACTCTAGCAAGTGAGCTAAACCCCAGCCCATACATGTACCTATTTTGTTTAAAAATTTTCTCTATATTGTAAACTTCATGAAAGTCCATGACATATTCTTAGAAGTGACTTCTTTTATTACTATGTAATTTCTCTTTTTTTTGGGGGGGGGCTGGGATTTAGCTCAGTTGGTAGAGCGCTGCACTGCAGTCTCTGAGGACCCGAGTTCAATTCCCAGCACCACAAAAATGGGAGAAGGGCCTGGCAATCCACTCCCAAGGCAATCCCGAAACAGCCAGCCATTGAAAACCCTATGAGGGTCACTATGAGTCAAATACTGACTCGACGGCACCTAACAACAACAACAATTTCTCTTTTTTAGCTAGCCCTGATAATAGTTTTTGATTTTTTGACTGATATCAATATTTTTTCCAGGTTTCATTGGTTTTTACTCTCTACTTCTCTCTACTTAATATCTGAATTTTATGTTGTATTAGGCCTATCTCTTAAAGTATTTATATTTTGCAATTAATGTTTTATCTAGATTCATTTCTAATTTTTATTTTCAAATTATTACTCTTTTTCTTTATTTTCTCCTCTCTTATATTCTGTTAGATTAATATTGATTTTTTTTTTACATTTCAAGCTTTTGTCTTGGGTGGCTTCTTCTCGTTATGTGCCATCAAATTGGGCGGGATTCATTGCGACCCACACAGGGTTTGCAATGGCTGTTTTGGGATTGCTTCGGGAATGGATTGTCACATGCTTCTCCCATTTGTTGGCTAGAAAGTTATATATTTCATTTATATTCTTTTGGTAGTTATCATTATTTTTAAATGCATAAATAACTGTGGTTTTTAAATAATTTTCAAGTTTATTCAGTGTGCCTGTTTTCTTCTAAATATTACAAGGAAATTAACTAGATTCAATATCAATTAAACAGCCTCTGTATCTTAATGATAATATTGTCTAAAACTTTTGGTTTCAGTAATTTGAAAGCACACATAAAAATTTTAATTTTACAATTTTACACCTAATATTGTAACTTAAAATATATTTAATCTACATGTACCCACTCATTGAGTGTTATGCCACCTGCCTTCACAATATTTACTTTTCTTCTTTCTGAGAAAATCCCTTAATAGTTCTTCTATTGAGGGGAAGATGGTTGGTAAATTTTCTTACAAATTTTTAAAAATATTTTTACTTTCTTTTCATTTTGAAATGATAATTTGACTGGATAGAAAATCTTGAGTTTCAAGTATTTTTCCCTCACCACAAAACAGCTTATCTACAATGTTTTCTGGCCTTTTTTATTGCTGATGATTATATCTACCGACTATCCACTGGTCATTCTTTATAAATTAAATTTTCGCTGCAGTAATTTCTTTTGTTCTTTTCTCTCTTTTCATTATTTCATTTTAAAGATTACTATGTTATACTATTGCCTGCAGCTCTAGCCCTGTGGCAGCCGATCCCGTCAGATCTCGGAAGCTAAGCAGGGTCAGGCCTGGTTAGTACCTGGATGGGAGACCACCTGGGAACACCAGAAGCTGTAGGCTTGGGAGAAGGACCTGGCAACCCCCTCCCAAAAATCAATCCGCCATTGCAAACCCTATGAACAGCAGAGAAGCGCTGACAATAGTGTTTCCCCTGTTGTACAGAGGGTTGCTATGAGTCTGATACCAACTCGACGGCACCTAACAACAACAACAATGTTATACTATTAGCACAATGTGTCTGGTTATTTTTTTTATTTTTTATTTTTTCCTATTCAGTTTTGGGAATCCATTTGCATTTAACCTGAGAATTCTATCTTCATTCAGTACTGGAAAAATACCAGCTAGAAGCATTTTAAATATTGGTTTCACAATATCATATCTATACTCTTAGTATCATTAGGGTTTTCCGAAGAACCAGGGCCAATAGGACATAGAGGACAAAGAGAAGATTTGAAGACTTAAGAAAATTAAATAAATATGTGAAGATGTTTCAGAGATCAGTAGAATCAGTAGACTTAGTAATGAAGATTTGTACATACCAATGTGGGTGAGTATCATCCATTTATTTCCAGGCCCAAATAGAAGAAAAGAGCAGAGGAAATGTGATTTCACTCTCTCTGACTGGGCTGGGAACATTTATGTTCTCCTGCACCCTGACATTATCACTCTGATTGAGACTTACATTGGCCCCCATAGTTCTTAGCATTTAGACTGAGACTAAATGACAAACTTGGTTTCCTGGTTCTCCAGCATTCAGACAGCAGATCATGAGACCCCTCAATCTCTATAATCAGGAGTCACCTCTCATAATACATCATATATATGTGTATGTGTGTGTGTGTGTGTGTGTGTGTGTGTGTGTGTATATATATATATATATATATATAATCATTATATATTCTCATAATATATAATCAATGCATTCTTAATATCAGTCAATAGATATATACTATCGATTTATCTGTTACTTCTGTTTCTCTAAAATACCTTGAATAATACAGTAGATAATCCATCTGGAAATTCATGTAGGATTTCTATGTTACAATTCTGAAAAGTTCCTTGTTTTCTGGGCAACCACTGTCTTTGCTCTTAAAGACCTTCAACTGACTGTATGAGATCCACCCATACTATGGAGAGCAATCTGCTTTACTTAATGTCATATGGGTGTAAATATCAATGATATCCCCCAAATACCTTCCCCGAAACATTTAAATCATTGTTAGACCAAGAAATGGAGGTTTATAGACTAGTCAAGTTGACATATAAAATTAACCATCACTCCCTTTTTTCTACCAATCCAATTAAAATGTTCTGGAAAATTTCAATCTATTTTCCACAGAAATTTACTACTCTTTTATGTTTCTAATCTCATTTTACTTCTGCTGTTACTCACAAACCAGCAGAAATAAAATGAGTGAATCTCACAAAATATGGCAGATATTTTTAATCTACTTTTTAAAAAATTCAAATACTTTTCATTTTTAATGTATGAAATAGGTTCTTAAAAATATCTTCCTCTTGCTATATCATCAATGTTTTTTCTATAATCTTTTCATATTTCTAAGGAATAAAATATTATTTCATATGTAAATCATTATTTTTAGGTGTTGTTTCATTTATAACTGAACATTAAAACCCTATTTAATTTTGAAGCTTATTCAAATTTTGTAAATAAAATATTGTATATGAAACCAAATCTGTACCTATAAGTAAATCTATAGTGTTCTGCCTCATTCCTATTTTTTCACTTATTTGAATTTTTGATTTAAAGATTTAAGTAGATAGAAATGTTAGTTTTGAATTTTCCTTGATTTTTGTTCTCTCAATATCTCCTTTCTTATATAAAACTTTGAAAATTTCCTCACCTGATTACTTGTAGCCCCTAGTCAAAAAGTATGTTTTTAGAATCATATTGTCCAACTATAATTTATATATTTACACATCTATTCATGGAATAGATGCAAATTTGTTCCAACTTCTTATCATCAGAATTTGTCATTGTTTTCTGTCTTACATTAGCCCAGAGCTTCCAATAAAGTTACAGGAAAGTTTTCCAGTTTTTCTTGTAAATTGTTAAGGACTGCACAAACCCCTGGCTTTAAGGATTTAAGTACATCTTAGGTTTCTTGTATGAAATACTCTTACACTTTGTTCCCTGCCAGGAGCAAAATTTCTAGTTGCCACTTCCTGCCTTATTTATAAATTTTCAGAATTCTTATATTCTTTGTATTCACAGAAATGTTTGTTTTATGACACTAGACATCCTATTGACTAACTGTATTTCTATTGTTCTACATTTACAGCACATGATAAAAAGGTATATCAAATTTATTGTGCCATCTTTATAAAATATATCTTACCGATTCATTAATTTCACAATATTCTCTACTGTTAAACATTTAAAAATCTAACAAATTGACCACTAAAAACTCCCTTGCAACAAATTCAGAGATATTCTTCTCTATGGCCACCTCTTTAAGGCATGGGTCTTTCAGAAGAATCTATTATGAATAAGAGAATTATAACTATCTCATACATGGAAATGACTCCCTGATTCTTTAAGAAATATCTTTAGAAAATAAACCAAACCCAAACCAAATCCACAACAAGGAGAGAGTGAGAGCAAGAGAGAGAGCGCGCGCGCGAGAGAGAAAAGCCCAAATTTTCAAATGTAGCAATTTTGAAGAACCATCAAGCTTGTTAAAATGGAATCACAGTATTGCTATTCATTTTCCAGACTTGTAGCTTTTATTGTCATCACCCTCATTAAGTGGTATATAATTGACTGTTCCTTTGGTATTTGGCACTGTTCTAGGTGCTTTAGTCCTTAGCTAAGGAATTAATGAACAGTGGAAGCAAATCAGTACATGAGGTTTTTATCTCTCTAAGAAATAGCCAAAATACACCCAGGACAGCTTTTTGGAATTCAGTTAGCCCAATAGGATAGTCAATGCTGTTTGTCCCATCAGCCCTGTGGTAATTATTGCAGCCCTACAACATTGCAGCATCCTACAATGTTGGATTTATCATTTTTTTTGAATAATTAATTCAATAAATGCTTAGTGAGCACCTACATTGGGACAGACTACCAGATGGAGAAACAAATTATCTCATATCTCTATCTCCAACATTTATCTGTTTGCAGTCATGCCTAATATTATGCCCAGCTTATGTTAAGTGCCCAGTAAATACTTACTGTTAATAAGCACACCAGTAAATCACTAGATGAATACAATTAAATGCCTTTAAAGGAGAAATGGGATACAAATATTACATGTAGATTTATTTTTCTAATCCAATATGGTAACCATTTAAATAATTAGCATAAAGTCACCATACATCCACTGAGATAAATTAATTTATCATTGATTGCCACATGGGGCCCAGTCTGTGACCACCAAACATGCCTTCTATTTTTCTAGGACTCAAAACACAACTGTATTTCCAAACTTCCCTTGCATGTAGGGAGTTCCAACCAAAGCATTGTGAACAGAAGTGATATTGGGTATAGAAGTGATCACCTACACATGATTCTATGAGGCCTTTTTGTTTTCATACCATCTAGAAGATGAACCGTCAAGAAAACCTGGAAACAGTTTGTTGAAGAAGATGAATCCCCAGGTGCACTGCTGCAGAAAATGTGTGCAACTGGTAAGGTTTGCTTTGGCCTAAGAATGCTAGAAGCAGACTTTTATTGTCCTAAGTGACTTTATGGGGCTGGGTTTTGCTCAGTTGGTGGAGCACCACTCTGCAGTCTCTGAGGTCCCAAGTCTGATTCCCAGAAATGCATAAATGGGAGAAGGACATGGCAATCCATGCCCAAGGCAATCCTGAAACAGTCAGCCATTGAAAACCCTGTGAGGGTCATTATGAGTTGTACAGGACTCAAATGGCACCTAACAAGTGACGTTATAAATTACAGATCTTACTGATATCAATGGTCATTTCTAACAACTAGTTCAGATAACCGTGCAAGAATTCAATACAATACCCTTGTTATAATGCAAATACTATATCATCATACAGTTTAATAAAGGTTAATACTATGCTACCTTTTCTTATTTCCTTGTATCAAATCCCACCAGAGACTGAATTCTGGAAGAGAGAATTTTTCAGAGGAAGATTAAAAAAAGAGACTGACAACTCTCTTAAGTCATAAGTACTAGTCATTTTGTAGCCTATTTTCTTAAAATGAAGGAAAGTATTACTAATAGGCTTATCATAGAAAAGATTATGGCATTATAAAAGTGCTTTGACTACAGCTTTTCAATCAAAATAAATCTGAGCACATTTCAGTCTATTGACTGATCATCTTCATAAGCTTTGGCCTTTGATGGGCAGAAAGTTAGAGAAACAGGGAATTGCTGCTAGTTCATTAAACCTAGTATGATGTTTCTTGTCTCTCAACTTTTGCTCATAATATTCTTCTACCTAGAATTTTTCCTGCTTTTTCAACAGCTATTAACTCCATTTTGTTCCAAGCATCACCTTCTCAAAGGCTGATCACTCAAGTTTGAATTAATTGCCTTTAGTATATTGAGATTATCTTTTCTGTGTCTTCCCCATTACTATGGATGGGAATCTCCATATGTCTGTCAACTTGTCATGCTGTGGGGGGTTGCTTGTTGATGTGATGCTGAAGTTATGCCACTGGTATTTCAGATACCAGCAGGGCCACCTATGGTGGACAAGTTTCAGCTTAACTTCCAGTCTAAAACAGAATAGGGAGAAGGACATGGCAGCCCACTCATTAAACAAGAAAATATTGAAAATTCTATGAATCGCAGAGAAGCACTGTCAAATATAGTGCTGGAAAATAGACCCCACAAGCTGGAAAGCATTCAAGATGAGAGGGGGGAAGAATTACCTCCACAAAGCAGAGTCGACTTTAATGATGGGAATGGAGAAAAGCCCCTGGGACCTCCTTATGCTGATGTGGCATGACTCAGAATGCAAAGAAACTAGTGGCTGTAACAATGGCTCAAATATAAAGAGATCATGTGCATGGCACAGTGTCAGGTAGTATTTTGTCTGTTGTACACAGGATCACAGTGAGGTAGATCTGACTAGACACTACCTAAAAACTACAACAATTGACAGAAAAAATGATTTTATTTACGTTTCAATTTTTAATACCTAGCATAGTGCTTTCTATATATACTTGGGTCTTAATAAAACTTGTGATGACCAAAACAACAACAGTAAGTTTACTTTTGTTTGGAGAAAGATTAAAGAATGTGATAAGGACTGTAGTCCTTCCTCCTTAACCATGGATAAGCCAATGAGAGGTTTATATTCTTTATTTAAATTAATGTTTTTCAATTAGTACATCTTTGTGACAAATTATGGCGATCCAAGCCTACAGCCATACTACCCTGCCCTCTAATCCCATCAGATCTTAGAAGGTAAGCAGGGTTGGACCTGGTTAGTACTTGGATGGGAGACCGTCTGGGAATACCAGATGCTGTAGGCTTGGAAGAAGACCCAGTAGCCCACTCCCAAAACAATAAGGCACTGAAAACCCTATGCATAGCAGAGAAACACTGACAATAGTGCACCTAACAATAACAACAACATGGTGATCCATTACATTTGTATAATGTGTGTCAATCAAATCAGGGTAATAAGAATTTCCATCTCTTAACCATTAATCATTTTTATGTGTAGGGAATTTCATTCTCTTTTTATCTAGTCATTTAAAATATATCCCGGGTTATTTTGCCCAATAGTTACCCTACTGTGGTAAAGAAAAACCAGGAATCATTCCTCCACTCTGCTATTCATTTCTTTCTGCTCCTCTTCCCCTATATACACTTCCTAGTCTCTAGTAACCACTATTCCATTTCCTTTTCTACAAGGTTGACTTACTGGTTTCTACAAATGAGAGAAAACATGTGGTATTTGTCTTCCTGAGTCTGACTTGTTTCACTTAACATAATGATCTCCATTTCCAGCTATGTTGCTGCCAATGACAGCTGAACAGTATTCTCTTGTGTAAATAGACCACATTTTCTTTAACCACTCATCCATTTTCATCTTTTAGCCTACTTAATCCTCACTAAAACTTGGAGACAGTCTCTGTTACCATCTCCATAATTTAAAAAAAATGTAACACAAAGAGTTCAAGACACCTCTCTGAGCTAGTGAGTAGTAGAGCCAGACTTAAACCACGAATTAAATTTTAGACACTAAGCACTTATCTGCCACAACAGACCATCTTTCCTTTTGTTAAATGGGATGGAGGGCAGGTGGCTCTGTTTCCCAGCTGTCACACTACAAAAGCCTGCAGCTCTTTATCTTTCTATCTTCCTCCCATCCTCTCTCTCTCTCTGTCTCTGTCTCTGTCTCTCTCTGTCTCTCTCTGTCTCTCTCTCTCTCTCTCTCTCTCTCTCTCTCTCTTCTTTCACAGGATCTCCTTTTGTTTTCTAGGCTGGGCTCAAACTCATGATCCTCCTGCCTCAGCCTCTCAAGTGCTGGGATTACAGGTGTGCACCACCACACTCAGTTTCTTTATCTCATTACCAGTGAGGTAGGGCTCCTTCCTAAGTCACCATCTAATTATGCTCCTAAACCTAAGGAAATGTGGAAGGGACTCTAATATTCTATATGCAGAGGATCATGCTTTTTATAGACCCATAGGGAAAAATTTCAGATACGTAAACAACTGTGACTTAAAAATGCATGTGAGAGAGAACACAATATACAGGGACTTCCAGAATGGATCTGGATGTTCCTAAATGCTGTGTCAGTAACTCAGAGTCTGTGAGCTGAAGTCAGTCACTGTCTTCTGGAAGAATGCATTGTGACACCACAGGTGACACTGAGAAGTCAGAGTTTTGTTTGTGTTTCTGCAGTAAGTTGAATAGATTTTTAAACTGCCATTGGTAGAAAAGATGAATAATCCTAGATTACTAATGCTGCAGAGACCTTGGCCTCCAGTTGAACAGCTTCATCATAAAGAGTCGATGCCTGGAGGGATGATGTATCTTTTCATGTCCATTTAGGTTTTTATTTTTACAATAACAGCATGTAGTGAAATTTACAGTATCTTCAGGCTTTACCATGTTTGAAACTTCTGCAGCATGCAAATTAGCTATAATAATAATTTCCTCTTCTGCCCTATTGAAAATGCCTGGTTGAATATGACAACTTTTATTAAATAATGATAAATAGTGGGAGCTAACTTAGGGAGGGACTGAGGTTTAGCTCAGTTGGTAGAGTGCTGCTCTGTGCTCTCTGAGGCCCTGGGTTTGATCCCCAGCACCACAAAAATGGGAGAAAGACTTGGCAGCCCACTGCCAAAACAATCCACCATGGAAAATCCTATGAATAGCAGAGAAGCACTGACACAGTGCTGGGCATGGCACAGTGTCGCGTAGTGTTTCGTTCTGTTGTACATAGGGTTGCAATGAGTTGGACTGGACTTGATGGCACCTAACAACAACCATAACAAACTTAGGGAGAGTAGAGACCTCAGCACTCAGTGGAATGAATGGGGTTTGAGAAACACAAGGGAGATTTGGCCTCAGAGTGACTGATTTGTTTCTTATCCCAGAAAAATTGCCATGGTTGTATCTTTGTAATTTCCCTTCTGAGATAATGTACATTTGGGGATAAAAATATCCTATGCCATATGTGAGAGACGTGTTGTCTTTTAGAAATCTCAAATGATATAGATTTACCTGTCAAATGAATGACTTATATCATCTAATTGGCCTCCCAAAAGAAGTCTTTCCCTTAAATTTTCTTCTCTGGCTTGAGAACATATGCTAGGACCCAGCCACATGTGTCTTATGCCTTTCTCTGCTTTAGCAATTTTTGAGACTGAGTTTTCTGCTTGGATGGTACACAGCTCTCTGTTCTTATCAACTTGGCAGCTGAGCCCCAGCTGCCTTTCCTTTGAAGCAAAACCAGAGCTGCTTATACCGCCCTCCTCCCTCTTTTCCTGGAAGCCAATCAGCTAAAGCTGATCAGGAGTCTCTTATAGTGACATCAGGGGCTTACATTGTAATCACTGATAAAGCAAAGCAATAAGAATGGAGATGATTTTCTGGAGAGCTAACAAAAAGAGGAGGAATTTCTAAAGTTGTTGGAAAGTCTCCCCTGTGCCAAAGCTAAATGAGGCAGTGATCTGAAGGGGATTGCAAAAGTCATTGCCTTTATCTACAACATTGGCTACCCATAAACTGGCAAAGACAGTTCCAGCATGGAAGTCTAAAATATTTATCTGGTTTGAGTGAATAGACAGTACTTCCCTGGGAGGGAGAAAACCACCTAGAAAAGCATTTCTCTTAGAATTCACAGGAAAGAAAAAAAAAACAAAAAACCAGAAACAAAGAGAACCAGCTTTTGTACGTGATGCCCATTATAATTAAACTTCATCTCAAGATCATATAGTGGTTCCAGCCAACATCATAATGTGCACAATATAGAAGTTATTTTTAGGAGCTCAAAGAGCAGGAATATTTGGAAAATGACCTGAGAGCTTATTTTATTCAATATTCTGTATGTTATAATGTCAAAGTGACTTGCCCAAAGTCATAAATTGAGGTAATAATAGAAATGACAAGAATCTCTATGTTTCATGATTTCTGTCCTGGATGTTTGAACAATATACTATTATATTTTTGTTAAACTGGTGATCCAAATCCAGGATATACTTGTTTCAAGCAGAAATGAACATTTATTTAGTGATATATGTTATGTGTAAGCTATATTTTATGCCCTTTTAAAAGCATAATGTGAAATTTTCCTTCTTAGATACCACCCTGGTACCCTAGAATCCCTGGAACTTTCTTTTTAGGGTGCTTTCGTGTTTTCTGACCCTTTCAGAGACACTAGGAAATGTCTTCAATTTCGAAGGTGAGTGATAAAACCCCAGACATTGTCATTT
Organism: Pedetes capensis; assembly: GCA_007922755.1. Classification (NCBI taxonomy): domain Eukaryota; kingdom Metazoa; phylum Chordata; class Mammalia; order Rodentia; family Pedetidae; genus Pedetes; species Pedetes capensis. The sequence continues at coordinate 17,403 of VMDO01003813.1, forward strand.
GTAACACTGCCCAGTGCATATCAAATGTACATGCCATGGAGGCATGCAGAGTTCATCATTTCAACAAAAAAAGTTGCCATAAATCAGGATATGCTGCAATGATGATTTACTCCATAGGAGCTCTAAATGTATACTCTGATTGGCCAGAAAGTGGTGCCTGCAAGAAAATCCACATGCCTTGAGAATAGGACTTAGAATTGACATGGGCTTTTATACTTCCAAAATCTCTCAGAATCATGCATTATTTAGATTCAGGTTGAGCTCAAAAGCTGACATCCCATGCTGAGCACTCTGTTGGGAAGAATGCAAGCCAATAATAATACACACTAGAGTTATGGGAGGTTCTGCAACCCATCTTTGTCCAGGTCTCTGACTCCCTCATTGTTTCTTCTCACTCTACACATGGATCTTGATGAATTCATTTATTCCCTAGATATCAATTGAACTATGATATGTACCTGTCTCTATTCTGGAAGCTGAGGATTAAGGAGTGCAAACAAAACATATAAGGTCATAGACAAGGTATTTGACCTCATGACATACATTCTAGATGGGAAGGGCAGCTGTTAAGCATTGATGAGATAATTTCAGATATTTACCACTTTGCATCACTTTCTAAGCAGGGGTGCAAAGAGACAAATATGAATAATGGTGTCATTGATGGAGATGAGAGAAGGCAGCAAATTTCCTTTAGATAGGACAGTTGAGAAAGGCCACTTTGAGGAAATGGTATATAAAGTGGGACCTGTTTGATGAGGAGAAGCCAGCCACATACAAAGATCTAGAGGAGAGAATTGGCAAAGATGTTTGTAAGAAGAGGAGCCTGGAATGTTCCAGTGAAAGAAGGTGGCCTGTGTGGCTGGTACAGAGAATGAGGGTATGATAAACAACGGCTAGTTCTGGGGAGTTCTTTTCCTTCTGCTTAGAGACTGACTCACTTTACATTGTCTCCTAGGAAGCAGAATTTTCTTCCTGATATAGAAATGAATAAAGTAAATTTCTTGCTTTTATAATTTATTTTTGTATATACCCAATAAGGCTAGATCCATTGGATGCATTTTGAATTTGGAGCTAGAAATGTAAGAAAGAAGATCTAGTCATGGTAGAGGCTTCAGCATATGTAAGTAAGGCCTACGCTAGGGACATCCACAGAGCAAGCTCTTGTTTTGTGTCCTTGGGGCCAGCAACACATATGTCCCCACAAGAGAGGATCTACATATTTTTCCCCTTAACAGTCATTGTGTTTTTCCCAATTTTCTCTGCATGGTTCTTCAGCATTCCCAGTAAGTCTGTGAGTACTCCAAGAGGCTTTCAAAAACCTTTATGTGTTGCTTGAATCATCCTGAGTTAGGTCCATTGCTAGCACCTAAACCTTTGCAGACTAACATGGAAATTGGTTCCAGGAGTTGTTGCACATAAAAAAATCACTGTGGAGGAGATCTGGAATTGGTTTTCCGGTTTGGTTATAGCTGAAGGGAATAAAAATCAGCTAACCTTAAGGAGTATAACCTTCACACATTATGGCTATCAGAGATGAGGAAATAAATTTAATTATCAGTTGTGTTAACAGAAATGAAATACCCATTAAAGGCAATGCATTGGAGAACTGGATGGACTTCATCATGGAGAGAGAGCTGAATTCAAGGCTGTGGATATAGAAATTATTCCTAGCAATCCTGGGAAGAGAAGGGAAAAGGACAGCCAAGTCAAAAGTTCCCAAATTCTCCAAACAATTACAGACTGATTTTCTTAGTACCAAAAGGAATGTCTTTATGACTATGTTGAGAAGATCTCATTTCCAGCTATAGACACTGAGATAGCTCTCTTCTCACTTCCTTAAAAAAACTCACCCAAAGAGTTCCATGATTATAGCTCACTTAATATTATAGGTTCATAGAGTCTTCCATGGGAATTTTAAGGCATTTACTAGGAAACTATACGATCTTGAAAATTGGAATGATACCTTAGCTTTGAAGAATTCAGAATTCCCTGCACTGTTCTGTTCCTTCCTATCTTTTACAGCATGTATTGTTATTGTTAGGTGCTCTCCTGTCAGGTCTGATTCTTAGCAACCCTATGTACAACAGAATGAAACACTCCCCAACACTGTGCCATGCCCTGCACTGCTATCAGTGCTTCTCTGCTATTCATAGGGTTTTCAACAGATGATTGTTTTGGAAATGGGATGCCTGGTCCTTCTTCCAAGCCTACAGCATCCAGTATTCCCAGGAGGTCTCTCATCCAAGGACTAACCAGACCTAACCCTGCATAGCTTCCAAGATCAGATGGGACCAGATACTGGGGTGATATGGCTGTAGACTTATAGCATGTAAACACTCATCTATCATCTTTGTCAAATGAAAGAGGGTTTCTTGTCTTTTCTGATGTGACTTATTATTTTTCCAAAGACTTAGGAATCTCCTCATCTATAGTGATCTGCAAGGAGATGACAATTCAAGTTCTACCACATCCCTCAGTTTCAAGATTTGGGATCAGACATAGTTCCCAGCATGCCATACAAGTTAGAGCAAGTGCAAATTTCATCTTGGGAGAAAGCCCCCCATGTTGAAATTTTTTTATTTCCATAAAAATCTGAGGAATTTATTTGGAAATAGATATGGACAAATAGAGTTACTTTGGAACAGGCTGAATTCATCAACATAGGTGTATTAACTATTTTTTAAACAGGGAAAGAATGTGAACAGATAATTCTCAAAAGTAGACATGCAAATGGCCAAAGATAAAAGAAAAACAAAAACAAAACCAAAAAGCCCAATATCACTAATCATCAAGAAAATGTAACTTAAAACCACAATGTGATATCACCTCACACCTGTACAAATGGCTATTACTTTAAAAAGACAAAAAATAGTAAGTGATGAGGATGTGGAAAAAGCAGAATCTAGGTATGCAGTTGATAGGAATGTATATTAGAACAGATTAGAACAGATACAGAAAACAGTAGAGAAATTCCTCAGGAAACTAGTCACATAACTACCATATGATCCAGCAATTCTACTTCTGATATTTATCTAAAGGAATTGAAATCAATGTCAAAGAGATATCTCTACTCCCATCTTTGTTGTTGTTGTTGTTAGGTGCCATCGAGTTGGTATCCGACTCATAGCGACCCTACATACAACAGGCGAAACACTATTGTCAGTGCTTCTCTGATGTTCATAGGGTTTTCAATGGCAGACTGATTATTGGGAGCGGGTTGCCAGGTCCTTCTCCCAAGCCTGCAGTATCTGGTGTTCCCAGGCGGTCTCTCATCCAAGTACTAACCAGGCCCGACCCTGCTTAGCTTCTGAGATCTGACAGGATCAGATGCCACAGGGCTACAGCTGCAGGACTCCAATATTTATCGCACCATTATTCACAATAGTTAAGCTATAGAAGCAAGTTAAGTGTCCATCAATGAATCAATAAAGAAAATGTGTCATATACACACAGTAGAATACTATTCAATCTTAATAAAGATAGAAATTCTGTCATTTGTAGCAACATCGATGAAGCTGGAGGACATAATATTAAATGAAGTAAGTCAGGCACCAAAAGACAAACACTGCAGGGTCTCACTTGTATGAGGAATCTGAAAAATTAGAACTCGTAGACATAGAGAGCAGAATGGCGATGACTGGCTGCATGTGGTGGGAAAATGGAAAGGTATTGGTCAAAATGTTCAAAAGTTTAGACAGACAGGAGGAATAAATTTTAGTGACCTGTGCAGCAGCATTATGATTATAGTTAATATCAATGTTTTATATATTTAAAAATTGCTAAAGGAATAGAATTTAAATGCTATCACCACAAAAAAATAACAAAAAGTTATCGTGATAATATGTTTGATGTAATCATTCTACAATATCCACATATATCAATCCATTGCATTTCACTCCATAAATACACACAATTATTATTTATCAGTGTTGCTGTTGTTCCTGTTAGGTGCCATCCAGTTGAGTCCTACTAATAGTAACCCTATGTACACTGGAATAAAGCAATCCCGCATACTGTGTCAGGCACACGGTCTTATTTATGTTTAAGTCCATTGTTGCAGACACTGTGTCAATCCATCTGGTGGAGGGTTTTCTTTTTTTCCTTGATCTGCAACTCTCCCAAACATGATGTCTTTCTTCAGGGATAGATCTCTCCTGACTACATGTCTGAAATATGTAAGCTGCAGTCTGGCCATTCTTGCTTCCAAGGAGCACTCTAGTTGCACTTCTTGTAGGACAGATCTGTTGGTTCTTTTGGCAGCCCAGGTATATTCAATAATTGTCTCCAGCACCATAATTCAAAAGCATCAATTCTTCTCCTGTCTCCCTTGTTCCATGTCCAGTTGTCACAACCATAGGATGTGACTGAAAATACCATGGCATGAGTCAGGCGCACCTTCGTCTTCAATGTGACATCTTTGCTTTTCAATACTCTGAAGAGATCTTTTGCCACAGCTTTTCCTAGAGCAGTGCATCTTTTGATTTCTTGCTGCTGCTTCCATGGGTGTTGATTATAGAGCCAAACAAAGCAAAATTTTGGACAACCTCAATCTTTTCTCCATTTATTGTGAAGTTGCATACTGACCTAGTTGTAAGGATTTTTGTTTTGTTGATGTTTAGTCACAATCCATACCAAAGGCTATGTTCTTTGATCTTCATCAGTAAATGTTTTAAATCCTCTTCACTTTCAGCAAGCAGAATTGTGTCATCTGCATAACGCAGGTTGTTAATGAGTCTTCCTCCAGTCCTGATGCTGTTTTCTTCCTCATAAAGACCAGCTTCTTGGATTATTTGCTCAGTATATAAATTGAAGAGATATGGTGAAAATATACAGCCCAGACGTATACCTTTCTCAACTTTAAACCAGGCAGTGTTTCCTTGTTCTATTCAAACAACTGCCTCCTGTTTCACATGCAAATTCCTCATGAGCACAATTAGGTGTTCTGGTATTCCCATTTTCCGAAGTGTTATCCATAATTTGTTATGATCCACACAATCAAATACCATTGCATAGTCAATAAAACATAGACAGACTCTTTTGATATTCTCTGCTTTCAGCTTATATCCACCTGACATCAGCAATGATGTCCCGGTTCCCCACCTTCTTCTGAATCCAGCTTGATTTTCTGGCAGTTCCTGGATTATTTTGGGGGTACTGAGGGCTGGACCCAGGCTGGGAGTTAGCTCAGTTGGTAGAGCACTGCTCTGCAGTATCTGAGGTCCCGGGTTCAATTTCCAGCACCACAAAATGGGAGAAGGACGTGGCAATCCACTCTTAAGGCAATCCCAAAACAATCAGCCATTGAAAACTCTATGAGGGTCACTATGAGTCACACTTGACTCCAGGCACCTAACAACAACAACAAGGGCTGGACCCAGGGCCTCATAGATACTTTTGGCATGCACTATATAACTGAGATTCACTCCTAGCCACTTTTTAATTTTTCACATTGAGACGTCTAAATTACATAGGTTGCCTCTGGCCTTGAACCTGCAATCCTCCTGCATCCCCCTCCTGAGTCACTGGGATTATAGGCATGTGCCACTGCACCCAGGAAAAATAATATTTTTGAAAAGCATGTCTATAAGTATCTGCAATTGTTTGGCCTTGTTTCAGGTATAATTTGCATCTCTAGCCTCTGTGGTATTACATATTGCTGAATTCAAATAGCAGATTCAGATAAACAATGATGATGCTATGATTGCAAAGACAAAGAAACTAACTTCAGTGTTTCAATTCTGTGTATGAAAGCACTGTGGCTTTCATTTCTGTTTGTAGTTGAAGGATGAAAAAGAGTGCCAGCTGTCAGTTGTAATATTCTTGTTCGTTAAGGTTAAATTTTAATCACATATATCTTACTGAATTTAAATAATATCTTTAAAATAAAAATGTATCCTTTCATTGGATTTGTGAGTTGTTTTACAACTAGAAAACAAAAAAGGAAACAGCTGTTATTACTGATTATTACATCATCATTTCTAAAAGCTATTTTCCACATAGAAGAAATATTAGTAAAAAGATTTACTCTGTATCCCCAAAACATATGGCTTTACACGTTGTCTTCTTAGAGAAAAGGGAAGGGTAAGCTGAGACAAATTGCAACTCGAGGTCCTAATACTGAAGAAGGATAATGATCCATGTAGCTGTTCTTTCTTGCTTGGCTATGTCGTTCTAGGCAAAGTGTGAAAGACCTCTTTCCCCATCTTTAGTTAGACCACTTGTCTTTAGGCTCTGACCAGTGGCTTATATTTTCTAGAAGCCTATGCATCTTTGCTTAAATTTTTTCTTGTACAGTAATGTTGTTGTTGTTGTTGTTAGGTGCTGTCAAGTCAGTATCCAACTCATGGTGACCCTGCGTACAACAGGCAAAACACTATTATTAGTGCTTCTCTGCTGTTCATAGGGTTTTCAATGGCGGATTGATTTGGGGGGTTTCCAGGTCTGTCTCTCAAGCCTACAAAGGAAGAATAGCTACCCCTTGAGATCAAAATACCCAAAGCTGATTTGGAGCCTATTTTCCAAACATTTGAAGTTTCAAGCCAACTGCACAACTATAAGCAGCTGTCTGGCTTACTGTGAGTCTGTACACATCCTGATCCAAATACCCTGCCCATTCCCAAAGCACAAGTCTCCACATCACAGAACTTCTCTCCATTAAAACTTTACCGCATCTGTATTTTATGCACTCAAATATCATTCTTTAATAATGTCTTAATAAAGGCAGTATGTCATAAATCTTCCAGCATATGATAGAAGAAATAATCCAAACATCCCCAGAGAAAGGGATGCTAAAATACATTTATCATCTCAAATCCCATCACATACCTGAAATTACTCTCTAACCATTGAGACAAGCTAAAAGAGGGAGTCGTTTTAAAGTCTTGAGAAATGCTTGGGGGAGATGATAGAAGTAGGCCTGCTCATAGGGAAGAACATCATGATTGTATTCTACAGCTCAGAGCTGCTGTTGAGCAAGAGATTTTGATAGTGAAATGCACTCCCTGACTTTTGAAGAAATAACAGGATCCTGGGCAGGTGGAGCCCAAAACTGGGCACTGAACTATCATAGTCAAGCTTTGTGAGATGGAAAGGACAGGCCATAGCCCAGCGTTTGCCCATCTATGGCTGCATTCTCATGGTATCTCAAGGGTCAAAGAAAAGTATAACTCCGCTTCTCTTCTAGAATATTTGTATGACAAGAAAATTCCAGACTGGCCAAAAGGCAGCCTGGTGGATGAGACATTATTGAAGATATAACTCATTCCTTAAATCTGACCCGAACAAAAGAGGCCTGTGCTGGAAAAATGTTAGTAAGGACTCAGTAAAACCTGATCAACATCCTGGGTAACTGTGGAATGGGATGAGGGAAATACCTTAGCAAGTGGCAGATTACCTATACTGGCTTGCTGTCCTGTCAACAGTGTTTTGACTCAGAGAGACAAACACTGAGGAATACCCACCCGTTGTCCACGGCACTGCAGGAGACAGTGGCCTGCTTTGGTCTTGACAAAGGTAGGTGTGGCTAATACCATTACCACCCATTTGACTACAATTTGGCTTGTACAGAGAGTAGGTTTAGAAGGATACATAATTACAGGAAACTGAATTGGACTGTGATTCCAATCTAGGGTACATTTGTAGATATGTCTCTTCATCAGGGTAGATCAAGAAAGGCCCTGGAATTCAATATTTTTAATATTGAACATTTCATGTGGACTCTACTCAGGTATTGCTGTAAATAAAACATAATTTTAAGAGTTTGTTTTTTAATTTTAGGATTACAGATAAAAACTCTTTTACAATCTATCCAGTTATCTGATTCTTTCTTCTCATCCTTATTCAAAGATATTACCTCCTGTCCATGGCTTAAGTGCTATTAGTTCTCAGCACTGAATGGTAAAAACATTTCTAACTCAATGCACTCTTCTTAGGCTCTTTTAGTCATTGTTTTAGATTAAATTTCCATGAGAGTCCCATACATTCCCAATACCCTGAACAGTTATTCCCCATGAACACTAGGTCCATATGCCTAATGGAATTCCATTTACCTCAACAATAGACATTCAACCTTATACTCAAAACTGCATCCATCATGTTCCACTCCAAAGCTGTCCCGTTACAGTCAGCTGCATGCATATTCACACAAAGTAGTTTCTTCAGCCAGAAAGCGTGAGGTGCCACTGCTCAGGATCATGAAGCCCAGGGTTCTGGTCCTGCTCTGCTTCCAAATTTGGGAGTGAAATCTTATATGAGTTACTGAATATTCATGGGCCTATGGTATATCATCTATGAAATGTAATTTTTGTTTGTTTTGTTTCTTGAGAAAGGGTCTCACTATTTAGTCCAGCCTGGTCTCAAACTTACTTTGTAGCCCAGGCTGCCTTGAATTCATGATCCTCCTGCCTTTTCTTGCCAAGGGCTGGGATTACAGGGATGTGTCACCATGCCCAGCCTTAAAATGGAATATTTTTAAGTAAAAATCCTGTGTTTAAGATATGGTCTATTACTTACAAACCATGTACCTTTCACCATTTTTTCACCTATCAAATGATGAAAATATAGAAACAAGGCTCATAAGGTATTTTTTATTGTTGTTGTGGGTGAGAAGGTGGGTGGGAGGGTTGCAAAAACAAAGGAGATAAAGACTATAAATGCATTTTGTAAAATATAAGGCATTAGCCAGGCCTGGTGGCCGAGGCCTGTAATCCTAGCACTCTGGAGGCTGGGGCAAGAGGATTGCAAATTCAAGGCCAGCCTGGTCTACACAGTGACATCCTGTCTTAAAAAGAAAAAAAAAAAAACAAAAAGAATATAGAAATATTTGCTTGCTACTATGATGAGTAAATCTGTAAGTTTTTTAAAAATTATTTTCTGACAATATCTGTACACATTTATGTGACAAAATGTGATATTTTGATTCATGTTTACTTTGAGTAGTGATCAATAGAGGGTTGTTAGCATATCCGTCACCTCAAGCTTCTATCATTTCTCTAAGGTAAGGTTTTTATGCATTAATACTGATTTGATGGGTAGGGAGACCGGCAATTTCATTACCCAGCATGAGCAATCTAGCCTTTCTGGATACAACAGACAACTGGCTATGGTATAGAAATCAGGAAGTGGAGGCCTCTGTTCTTAATGAGAAACTTGATGAAGAGGTCACAAATCATGATTTCCAACTGCAAGGCTATCGTCCAGACTGGAAGAATTCTTGGGTCTCATCTTTTTTCAGCCTCAACAGTGAAGCTTTGTTAGGATTCAGTTTAATGCAGCACCAGCTCCCTGGGAAATGATCAGAGGCATTTTTGAAAGTCAAATGTGCAAGGAGAGTGCTTCCTGAGCAGGTGATGCCCTTTATCTACCTTCCTTCCTCCTCCTCAGGCTTTCAAAGAGCGCAGCAATTCCTTTTTTTATTTCCTTAAAGTCTTTCTTTTCATCTCCAGCACGTCTAACTCTTGTCTCATTATAATTTCACTTATTTCTATAAAAGAAACTTGACAGCTACAGAACATTTGAGGGAAGAGTGGAAGGGGGGTGGCATGTGGGGGAGTGAAGAAGCAGGCAGAGAGAGGAGAAAAGAGATCTGCACATGGCTGGGAGTCCTCAGAGAACCCCTGTGGGTGACACTTTCAGAAAGTCCTGCCTCACAACCTTATGGCAGCAGAGTCCCTTGGCATTATTTTCAGAGGCCCCTAGAGCCTTCATAGGAAGTGGGATGAAATCATGGTAGCTCATATAGCAAAGAGGTAGCTTCCTTTCTCCCTCTATCAACAGAATGCTTAGTTTTTTACAGGGATATTTAGTAAGGATGCTGGCACTTGTATCTCCATCTGCATGTACTGCAACCTATGGTATATGTGCTTGTCAGAGGCAGCAGGTTCTTCTTAACTCATTCATTCATTCATTTCTTACATAATTCCAAGAAAAATGAAATGAAATGAAAGAGGTTATGAACTGCAAGCTTGTGTCCCCCAAAATTCATATGTTCAAGCCCTAACACCCAAGGTGATGGTGTTTAGAGATGGGACCTTGGGAAGTAAAAATGGTCATGAATGGTAGAATCCTCCTGAATGGAATTAGTGCACTAATAAGAGACCAGAAAACTTGTTTCCTCTTTCTGCTCTTAGCCATGTGAGGCAATCAGCATTCAGTGTTTTTGGACCCAGAAAAAGCCCTCACCAGAACCCAGCCCTGCCATGCCAAGACTTTGATCTTTCAGATCTCCAGAATTGAGAGAAATCAATTTCTATTGTTCTTTCACTCAGTCTATGGTATTTTCTTACAGCAGCCTGAACTAAGGAAAAGAGCTACTGCTCCTTACATTACCCATCCGCTCTCATGAAAATGTCCTAGCATTGCAGTTTCCTCAAACTATCTGAGAAAATCGGTTCTCTTGCTACGAAAATAAGAACAAAGGATTAAAAAAGACTTTCAATTTTGATAATATATTCCAGTTTGAACAAGTTCCTATCACTGGTATTGTTGTCATTGTTGTTAGGTGCTGTCGAGTCCGTATCCGACTCATAGCGACCCTCATAGGGTTTTCAATGGTTGACTATTTCGGGATTGCCTTGGGAGTGGATTGCCAGGCCCTTCTCCCATTTTTGCAGTGCTGGGAATAGAACTCAGGACCTCAGAGACTGTAGCGCAGTGCTCTACCAACTGAGCTAAATCCCAGCCATCACTAATATAGAATGAGATAAATTTTCTGTATTAAAGAGTGAAATAGCAAGAAATATACTTAAGTATACATAAATGTGTGGTTAAAAGTATTTGCCAACAACTTATAATTTCTCTGTAACTTTTGCTAGCTTCCATTAAGTTATCTAAAGAGAAACTCTCTTGGTTAAATAATATATTTCTTTTCATAACTTTCATTTCTTTAGAGTTGTTACTAATCTTTTCCTTTGATAAATTTTAGAGTGGGCAAAAGATGGGTTTTGACAGCTATAAACAAGAAGTTGGCAGTAGTCTCTAAGTGTGGGAATAATTGTGATGGTACAAATGACAGTTCCCTTGCTTCTTAAAATTTAATAGGGATAATGTGACCCTTTCATACAGTTTTAGTTATTCTTTCCAAAAGAAGACGACTGTGCGGGTTCAGGTTGATATCATTTGAAATCATTCTCCCCCCCCCCAACTTGTCTTTGTAAGTCTTCTCAGTTCTTTTAAGAATCATAATTGGTGTGATTATCATTGCTATGAGAATAATTAGCCATAACTTTTTGACACTGTAAATTGGGAATAGAGAATTTCAAGTAGCAGGGACTGAACAGCTAAACCATTCCCCTTTGAAACTGAAAAGGGCTGTGCCAATTGGCTTTAAGAGCAATGATTCTGAGCCTTTTGTGGTTTTTAGTTAATATGGTGGAGGGGAGAAATAAAGCGGGTCACATTTTCACATGACAAACTGAAGAGAAATCTCCTTAGTAGGTTAATTGCCTGTTATGAATCATAAATAAAAAGAAGTGAGAGATCAGTATGTTGAGAACCGGGTTTTTCTTCACTGACTTATTATATTTCCTTGGAAAATGACTGCATTGTTTTAAAAATTCAGACAAGAAGGCTATAATCATGAAAGCCGACTTTAACATTTACATTACCCATCCCCCACCCTTCTACCATTAGAATGCTCTAATATTTGAATGAAATGGGAGTTTTGTTCTGAGTATAGGTAAATGGAGGATGCTCTGAAATACCTAGAGGAATAGCATATTCATTTACATAATCAGAGGATTATATTTTATATTTATTTTGATAACCCACTGTAGCCAATTTTATTTCCCAACATTTATTCAGCTCTTTTATATGAATTCAAAAGCTATCCAGGAACATTGCAAAGATAAACAATGAAGAAAATACAAAGAGGAAAACAGAATTTATTTTAAGCCCTTCCTTCCAGAGATTATTGAAATTTGAACTATAGTTATTATCCTTCCATTAAACATAGTATAAAAGAGATCATGTTATATATGATTTATATACTGTTTTTGCATTTGGCAATGAATGGCAGTTAACAGACACTATCAGACTGTCACTAAAATAGCATGGTGTTCTATCATCATAATGTGTTATAGTTTACTTAGCCAATCTTGTATTGATGAATACTTAATGATTGATCTTATGAACAAGATTTGAGAGAACGTATCTGAAATATGAGGGAATTTTCCAATTATCCAATTGAAATTTGGCTATGGACTTTTGGAGCTAGATGGGAACTTACAGAAGATTTCATCCAACAAGGATACAGAGTGTAAAATGTTTCTCCAAGGTTATTACTTAGTGACAGAGATAAAACTATGTATTTATTGAATGTATATGCTGAGCATAACTTCTGCATCAGCACTGTGGTGAACAAAAATCTAAATGTCAAAGCAAGTGGACCAGACTTGCCTGTTGGAACCTATCACAGCTGTAGTAAGTGAACGGTGAGCCATGTAAAAGATATTTAAGGATTAAGTAGTTATTAAACTGGAAAGCCCCCCTTGATACTAGAACTCTTGCAAGAGCATCCTAACTGCTCATTCTACTCATTCTCTCACTAGCTCTAGCTAACATGCATCCTGCTACTAGTTATCAATACAATAATTAAAGCTCTTCATGTCATACCTTTGTTTAAAACCTTTTTCTTTGTAGCTGAGCCTGAGGTTTTGCTCAGTAGGTACAGTGCTTGTTCTGTGAGATCTGAGGGCCTGGCTTTGATCCCTAGCACAGCAAAAATAGGAGAAGGACCTGGCAGTCCACTCCAGAAACAATCAGTCCCTATGAATAGCAGAGAAGCACTGATGCAGTGGTAGGCATGGCACAGTGGTTGGGGAGTGTTTTGTTCTGTTGTATGTAGGGCCTCTATGAGTTGGACCCAACTCAACTGCACCTAACAACAACAGTCTTTGTAACTACTCCTGAATTGGCAACAATGTCGCATAGAACGTTAGCGTACCTTGCTGACGGAGGAATGAGTGAACAAAGAATAGATACAATTCAACAGAAAATTGGAAGCAGTTATTTTTATTGAATAGGTTGTTAATAGGTTAGAACTAGTCTGCTTATTGAGGTAGTAAATGTGATGGTTTGTAAAATAAAAATGGAAATAGGCTATGCTTTGGGCAGCTCAAAGAAATAGTAGAAGGAATGACTGGAAGAACCAAGGCTCTAGGTATGTTGGGATTCATCTGGAAGAAGGAAGTTTTAAACAAAGTACAATGGCACCTGACAAGTAAAGATCAGTCTCTCTCTCGCTCTCTCTCGGTCTCAAAATAAAAAAGCTAAAGGGGTTAGGGAAAAAGCAGATTTTTAGTAAATCATTGTTGTTGCATATAGGTGCTGTTGAGTCGAGTCTGACTCTTAGGGACACTATGTATAACAGAAAAAAACACTACCTAATATATTTGACAATGCTTCTCTGCTATTAGAGTTTTCAATGTCTTATTGCTTTAAGAGTGGGCTGCTGGGTCCTTCTGCCTAGTCTGTTAGTCTGGAAGCTCAGCTAAAACCTGTCCACCATGGGTAACTCTGCTGGTATCTGAAATACCGGTGGCCTAGCTTTCAGTATCACGGCAACATGCAAGCCCTCACAGTACATCAAGCTGACATAAACATGTAGGTAGTAAATCAAAGTCAACTTGTTTATTTGGTAAAGGATGTACTGCCTTGGGTAGTTGAAGATGGGATGACAGTCTTTAGGTAAGAATGGAACTGAAATCATGGTGTCTTCTGCAATTTCAAGACAATAATTAGTGACCACCAAAAACAGAAGGAATTGTTTGGTATTCATGTAAGTAAACACAGCATTAGACTTTTGCCTATTTTGTAGATATTCACAATTTATCTGTTTAATAATTTATCTTAGCATGTTACTGGTGATATGACTTGCTTATCAATCTATAGTTGATAGTGGAGATGACATAATCTATTACACTCCCTATGCTATTATATATATTGAGAACTGTATCTAGCATACAGTAAGTGCACAATATAGTATATCTATTTATCAATTCATTCAACAAATACCTATTGAGCATCTGGATCAAATGAGTACACATAGTAAAGACTTAGTAATAGTATAGCTGCTTAAGAATTAACTGTTTGTGGCACACGCCTGTGATTCCAGTGACTTGGGAGGCAGAGGGATCACAAGTTTGAGACCAGAGGCAGTCTGTGTAATTTACCAAGACCCTGTCTCCAAAAGTAAAAATATGGGCTGGGGGTGCAGTTTAATGGAACAGCATTTACAAAGCATGCAAGCGCAAGGCCCTGGGTTCAACCCCCAGTACTGCACCAAAAAAAAAAAAAAAAAAAAAAAAGAGAGAGAGAGAGAGAACTAACTATTCTTTAACAACAAAATTCCTCCCTTTTCTCTTTCCTTTCTTTTGTCCTATGTGGATTTTGATGCAAACACTAAGCAAGGAAGCACTATCTACCCTCAGAGTCTTTGCAGCTTCTTCCCTTTCTGCCTGTTCCGCTCTTCCAAGACATCTACAGGGCTCCCTCCCTCCCCATCACTCTGATTTTTCCTAACATGTCACCATCCTAGAGAGGACTTTTCTAACCAGCCTATCCATCCTCCTATCATCACTAAGTATTCAGACAATTCTGATTCCTGTATGTTGACCTCTATTTTGGTTGTCATAGTATTTTAATCTACCTGTTACATATACATGTATACATATACATATAATTTATTTTATTTCATTACTTTATGGCTCCTTTTCCTACCTAAAGTATGAACTCTATGTATTCTAGATGTTATTGACCCAGCATCCAATACCTAGCAGGAAGTAGACATTCAATAATTATTAGTTGAATGAATTAATAAAGGATAAGAATAGTCTGAATCCATAGCACATGGGCATCTTGTCCCACTTGATCTTGGAAGCTAAATAGGGTTGGCATGTTCAGTCCTTGGATGGGAGACTCCTGGGAATACCAGGTGCTACAGGCTAGGGAGAGGACCTGGCAGCCCACTCCCAAAACAATCCACCATTGAAAATCCTATGAAGGGCAGAGAAGCATTGACAATAGTGCCTGGCATGGCACAGTGTTGGGGAGTGTTTCATCTATTGTACATAGCATCACTATGAATTAGACCCAACTTGATGGCACCAAACCATAGCAAAGGAAAAGAATAACAATCATCTATTAAACATTGTGATGTTAGGCAGTATGCTAAACACTTTGTGTACTTGTTTTATGAATACTCAGTATTACCCTATAAATGTTTTATTATTGCCATTTCAAAATTTGAAGAAATGACTGTTAATACACACACACACACACACACACACACACACACACACACACACAAAGCATGAGGAAGCACCCTTTTCCCCCTGGTCAGGAGGCAGGAATAAATTCCCACAGTAAGTTCTTAGTAAAATCCAAATATTGAGAACCCTGAGTAATTTGCGTAGGTTTGATTTTGCTGCCAAATGATCCATGCCACCATCCCTTGGGATGCTTTGATAATGGAGCCTGCCTGCACAGACTACTCCAATGTGATTTGGCTTGAATTATGTACTTGTTAGTCAATTGGACCTCTTACATTTCAGCTGGTGCTCTGCCATATAAATAACCTTGTCTTTACTTGACAGAAGATTATGCACTACCCTGACTGCCCTTTGAAATTAAACATTACAAAATCAATGAGTTATCATTAAGAGTATACTGCCTGAACAGAAAGATATATATTCTAAGCAAAATCTTTTTATGATTCTCTCTGGGTGGGTTTTGTTCAGGTGTTTGAAGCTCCCAGATTGCACAGGCCATGTTTTTACTTCTCCCCACACTATTCTGTCACACTGATGAATCACCCTAAAATGGCAAATAGTGGGTCTGACATGAATATCCCAGCTCCTCCTATTGCCATAAAACATCCACTAATACATGGGAAAAATAATCAAAGACAGGGAGGTTAAGCAAAGGTGTGAGGAGAGGAAGAGGGGAAAATCAAAGAACCACAAATCAAGTTAAAGTACAGACACACTCTGCTTCTCCGTAAATGCAAGCATCCTGAACCGGAGTCTCTTTGTCCATGGAGAAGTTTCTTTTCTAGTGTACAAGTGAAAGGGACAGCATCTCCTCCACAGAGTTTGGATATGTCATTTTGAATAGATGTGGAAGAAAGTTTTTTGGTTATAGAAATGTTTTATCAATATCCATTCTGATGAAAAGATCCCTATGGGACATATTATGCCAGCCACCAGGTATAATTAGACAGCCCATTGTTCTTTGTGTATTCCAGCAATCGGTGATGGAATTGAGACTGTGATCTAATTTCCTTACTGTGTATGCCCATCAGTTTTCAGCTCTCCAGAATGCACAGAACTTTGCATTGCATGTTTGGAAACACAAGCACTGATCTAACACCTCCTTACCGATATTTTATATTTATACTTATTCACATATATACACAGGAGGTATATATACATGTATGTGTGTATATACATGCACACATGCATGTACAACAGTACCTATGCATTATTAGTAGGGTGGCTGCAAGTGTTCATATATATATATATATATATATATATATATAGTGTGTGTGTGTGTGTGTGTGTGTGTGTGTTGGCTACATGATTCTATTCCTGGCCTTAAAACACTATTTTACACTTAAGTCCATTTCTTTCTCCTAACTCTGAGAGTATGTTTATACTTTATGTGCTCACATCCCAGAATAGTGTTCCAGATGAATAAAGAGATCATAAGGTGAAAGAAGGAAGTGAGAGAAATAAACCAAGAAAAGTTCTTGAAGTAGTAAAGTATTGCAGATTGCCAGAGAGCGAGTAACTTTGATTTTATTTTAGAAATAATTACTCACACCAATGAAGAGACTCTAACCAACCAAAGACAAGGAGTGTAATGAGTGAATGTTGAAAAGATATAGACATGTATGTGGCTAGGCTTACCGCATGCCAGCTAGGCAGAGACTCCAGGACTGAAGATCAGAATTAATGGGGCTTTAGCAAAATGCTAGAAGTCCATTTGGTGCTTTGTTTGTTTGTTGTTGTTCTATAATTATGAAAAGTCTACTGGATCCTGTAGCTCCTACCTGTAATCCCAGCGACTTGAGAGGTGGAAGTAGGAGCATTGCAAGGTTGAGACCAGAGGCAGCCTGTGTAACTTAATGAGACCTTGTCTCAAGATAAAAAATAATAATAAAAAAAAATGGGCTTGGAGCGCAGCTCAGAGGCAGAGGGCTTTCAAACCATGTGCAAGACCCTGGGTTCAACCCCCCAGTTCTGAAAAAAAGAAAAAAGAAGAAAAAAGAATATAGCAGGGTACATGAGGAAGTTGATAATTATTGCATATTGATTATGCTAAATCAACATACTCAGTGATTAAAATTTTTTTCTTTTCAGAAAATATATACAGTTAGAAATACTTGGAATGAGAGTATTTGGGGGAATGGAAAGATGGAATGGGAGGATGAAAAGAGATTTTCTTTTGTTACTATAATATTTTAGTGCTAAATAGTATTTTAATATTTCTTTAACATTAACTTTGACTATAATGCTTTTATAAAAGTAAAGTTAGGGTTATAGAATCACTGAAGCTAAAAGTCAAAATCCTACCAAAATATAAGAAAAAATAAACAGGACATACAAGTCAAGAGGAAACATTAATATCATGTAAGGAGTATTAAATAAATTTAAGATAACATCTCAGGGGAGAAAAAAGACAAGTCTACATGTATGAGGGCTGGGATTTAGCTCAGTTGGTACAGCACCACTCTACAGTCTCTGAGGTCCTGGGTTCAATTCCCAGCACCACAAAAAGTAGGAAAAGGACATGGCAATCTACTCTGGAGGCAAACCCAAAGCAATCAGCCATTGAAAACCCTATGAGGGTCACTAGAAGTTGGACACAACTTGACAGCACCTAACAACAACAACAACATGTTGGAAGATAGTACATATTCAACATGTAGCTTCCCAGAATCTAATCAATCTCTATCTTGATTCCACTGATATAGATTTCTCAAGGTGGTAGGGGGTAAGCTCAATTAATGATCTGTAGAATTTAGTTCAGAATGATTATGTTCAACCATCACAACGTAGAGATTCTACAGTAAGATTGACCAGCCACATTCTATCCAACAGTGAATATTTCAATGACTCTTTTTGGGAGTCTAAAACATCACTTACTTATAGATAGCATTGTACTCTAAGACAAGAGGTACAGTCTCCTGTGTTTAAGTTTTAAAATTACAGCCAAAGATGTATCTCTTCTCCAAGCTGATGGCAAGGTTCATCTCCATATATTTGGTGTCAGTTACACATGATCTTTACATAAGTCTTTTGGTGGTTTCCTGGTACTCTTGGGATGGAGACTCTGAGACGACAGAATGGTTTCAAGACCTCATGTGATTCTGTCTCTTGCTACCTGTCTCAGTTCATCTCATCTCTCTCTTACTTTCTATCTAAGGCAGCAGTGCTTTCTCTCACCTCAGGGGCCTCTGTTTGTTCCCCTTCTTATTCTCAATTGTTTCCCTTTATTCTTCTGTCTAATTAATTCTTATACATTCTTTTTTTGTAATAATTGGTGTTACATTATTTTCAGAGAAGACCTCCCAAGCCAACTTCTCCATCCTGTTGTTGTCTACAAAGCACTAGACACAACACAATTATCTGATTACTTAGTTAACACACTCAAAGCCTACCTACAACAACACATCATAGAGACTGTGTCTATTTTGTTCCACCATTATATTCTTAGAATTTAGCATCTCAGAAGGCATAATAGTAGGTTTGCACTTATATGAGATATGACCAAAAACTATGGTACATGTTTAATTTTTTTAAGTATTATTATAAAAAACATGGTGCCATTAATCTTCCTCTAAATATCCCCCTTGGCTTTGAGCACACTTATTCTATCATTCTTGCCACTCTCTGAAGCAGTTCTGGAAGTCTCCTTTTGTGAGTATCTTTAATTTTGCTATCAAGGGTGCTCTGATGTCCTAAAGCAATTCACAATGTTTACCTTTCATGGTTTTGATGTTGTGACTTTGGGGAAGAGCCAGAAGTCACAGTGTCCAGTCTGATGAACAGGGTGGATGAGGACACCCTATAATGTTTTTATACGATTGAAATTGCTGCACCAGAAGCAAAGTGTGACATGTAATATGAAGCATTGTCATGATGGAGGATGAAAGACACTCACAAAAAAGGACTTCCTGAACTGCTTCAGAAAGTGGCATGAAGGATGGAATACATGTGTTCAAATCCAAGGGGAATATTTTTAGGGCAATTAATGCAATGTGTCTTTTACTGCAATAAATTTTCTTCTTTAGACATTCCTCATATTTTCTGATCATATCTCATAATTTATGAATGAATAAAAGCCTAAGCTGGACATTTGGAAAGTGTTAAACAAGATAGACTTAGGTAAATAGATTTTATAATTAGTTCATTGTGTGAAAGGAATCATTATTCTCAAGATATGTATTTGACTTAAGAAGAAAAGGATCATAGAGTCACATGTTTCAAAAGAATAAATCATTTGATTTTTCTCTTTCCTTATAAGGGGTCATATCTAATCTTCATATTCAATACATAAAAATAAGGATTTGCAATCCAGTTTCATCTTTGAAATAATAAAACCCTTCTTAGTAATGCAGTTACCAGCTTTATAATTTATCTTAGACCAAAATTCAAAGGGAAAGTAATAAAGGGATTCCAATTAAGGCACTCTAAAAAATATAATAGAAAGCAAAACCAAATTATTTTACTAAAATCTTAGTGTAATATTGCAATCAGTGAAGAGCATTTAAATATTCCTCCCCATAGAAACAATAAGAATAAAAAGTAATGAAAACCTGTAAGCAAAGTCTCTTAGCTATTGATTCTGAGAATGGACAGCAATTTATCAAACACAGTTATTTGAAAATTATTGTGAAATATATTGGACTTGTGACTTTTGCTACATAGTGTTTTGAATGTCCATTATTATGAACATTTACATTAGTTTTATTTTCTTAGACTGATACCTTGTGAATAATACAGAGCAAAAAAGGTAAGAAAGAGAATGGATATGGCAGGAAAAGTTTGAATTTCCATTTTTTCTTTCCTTAATAATTTACCAAATTATAGTCCTCATTTTTCTAATCACATTCTGCTACTTAGCTGAGAGCACATTATGTACTAAAAAGCTTATTTCATTAGCAAAAGAATCCTAGTTTAATTGTCAACTGTATGTATCTGGTAAATATACTCATTTAACTTGAGCTTTTGCATTCTTTTCAGTAAAACAGTGATAGATTACCTATGTCATGGATTGGGGTGTGTGTGTGTGTGTGTGTGTGTGTGTGTGTGTGTGTGTGTAGATTAAATTATATATTAAAGTACTGGACACATAGTAAAGGAAAATATTTCAGAAAACTGAAATTATTGAAGTACTTCAAATGTGAAGGGTCAGGAATAAGAGACACTTAAACTCTTCAATTACCCTGAGTGGTATAATTTCATAATATCTTTTCTCAATGAAGAAATTTAAAGATTACTCCAGAGGGTCAGATATAAGAAATAAGACATTTCTTAATTAGGTGCAATTTAAATGCAATAAGAAAGCTGAGAATATATGCATTTTTGTTCTAAAAATAGCACCTTATTTTAATGAAAGATACACCTTGTACCTAGTTTTCTGGCTTTCTTGAGTGGCTATTTTGAAAGCATTTTAAAGCTGTAGTCAATAACAAAGAAATGATTTGTTACCAGCTGTGTTCAATAGCTATAGGCCATTAAAATTCTCCTGATAAAACTCACCTTTCTTGTATAAGGTAATACATTTGTCAGACTGATGGATATAGATATAATTTATAGATTTCTAAAGAAGTAAACAAGGAACATGCATAAATATAGATGTCTCCAGAAGAAAGAGTATACAGGAGCCAGTGAGCAGATATATTTCCAATAGATTCTTATAGTATTGTGATACCTTCCTTTCCATGTTTAATTTGACAAAGAATGTTAGCTTTTAGGGTTAATGTTTCTCATTGACTTCTAAAATTAACATTAACTTGGAAAAGGCAAAGCCATGATAAACAGCATCTGTTTCACAAAGCTGCTTGGTGGGGGAAAACATGAAAAACTATGACTGGCAACTCTGTGAAAGGATATATTAACATGTGTGCACAGGCACACGCTCATATGTACATTCATACCAATTTTAAAGCTGATGAACCCACAAGTCTGCTTCAACCCAACCACTACGAAAGAGAGAAGAGTTTTCATATTTGTCATTTGTCAAAGTTTGTTTTAGCATCTGATAACTGGTTGGATATAATTGTGTAAATACAGATGCAAGATCACTAGTCCAATCAATTAGACAACTTCCATCTGACTGGGATGAAGGAGGGAAGGGGAAACAATCAAGATATATTTGCATGCAGAAAACACAGTGTAGATGAGGCATCTACCTAGAAAATAAGCAAAATCAATTTTTCAAACTATTTATGAAAAATACCTTGAATTGTCATATGGAAGGGGAGATTTTTAATTCTTTAGTTATTTAAATAATTGTTTTGAAGTGTGTCCCGTTGTATATGTGTTTGTGAGAACTTACCAGCACAAATCCAACACTGTTCCTTGAACTAATAACTGAAGTAAAAGAGAGCAAAGCATCCAAAGTTCCAAAGCTTCAGGGTTTCTTGGAAGGTTTTTCACTGTTGGCATTTGCATCGGAATGCAAAAATACTAGTCATCATTGCATCATTTTCATTCATTATAATTTAGCTCCATTATCCTAATGTCTCCAAAATAATATAATGGGTTGATGGAAGGAAGGAATGACTTAAGGAAAGAAGGAAGAAAGGAAAGAGAGAAGAAAGGAAGGAGGGAGGATGCAAGGACAGATGAAAGGAGGAAAATGAGTCCGAAAAGCTGACTTCCTTGGATGTAGAGCAGCTTTGTAACCAAAATACTCTTAAGAGTTGACTGTGACTGTGTTAACCTGTTGTTGTTTTGTTGTTAGGTGCTGATGAGTTGGGTCCAACTCAAAGTGACCCTATGTACAACAAAACAAAACACCATGACACTCTGCCATGCCTGGCACTATATCAGTGATTCTCTCCTATTCATAGTGTTTTCAATGGCTGATTGTTTCAGGATTATTTCAGAAATAGACTGCCAGCCCTTCTCCCATTTTTTTGTGGTGCCGGGGATTGAACCCACGACCTCAGAGCATGCAGAGTAGCACTCTACCAACTGAGCTAAACCCCAGCCCTTACTATAGCTACAAATCTCACAATAATGTGAATATTGGCAAAGAAGTTCAATAATTTAGGAGGGTAAAAATTTGGAATTGTTCCATGTAGACCTAGAAAAAAATTTAAAACTGTATCCGGTTTGTTATGAAAGAGAAAAATTATATGTGGTATGAGATGATATAAATTAGTAATGAAGCCAAGTTTCAGTAGTATAGACTGTGAAAGATCCTGGAAAAGACCTCAAAAATCAATATTTTGCTTTAAGAAATTATCCCACCAAAGAAATGGCAACTAACACATTGTTTAGTAAAATCTAATGTATTTCACAACTTTATTTGGAAGTTTTGTTTTTGTTTTTTCAAAATGTCACACGTAAAAAGAAAAATAACAACTGCTTGAATTTTGCTTAATTTTTTTTTCATACACATACAAATGCTCATTTGTATGAGCTGGTGACTGGATTGTGACTATTATTATCTGAAAATAAAGCATGTTCAGATGTTGCACTTTTAGAATTGTAACATATTCCTGTTTTCATCAATATTCAATTTCAACACAACTTTGTATAAGACAATTCCTACTCATTTGGAGTCACAGGCCAGAATTTAACTTCCTACCAACAACTGAAAAATAAACAGACAAACTTTAAAAACAATCATTTTAAAGAAACTAGATATTAGGCAATAATGGAGAGTAACTCATGAAAGACAAGAAACACAGTCAGCCCTTAGATTCCTCAGCTATTGCCAAGTGGACTTTTTAGGTCATAGCGTAAGTGGAACCACTGCAATGCCCAAGGGTCTCTGAGGTGAGATAAAGCAGAAATTCCAGTTATGAAAGATGTCTAAAATGCCCAGGACAGAATGAGACAGCCATATTCAGAGAGAGACCTCTGAAAGTGTGCAGACAATCCCCCTCATGTCTTCATCTGAATATTGTTTGGTCTATACATATGTAAATATGAACTGAGTCTGAGAAAAAATACTATGTTAGGAAGATTAGAAAGAGTAATTATTGGGGCTCAGGTATTGCTGAGAATAATTCATTTTTCACCAGTCACAATGGGAAACCTTATAATTCATAGGGTATTACATAAAACACTTAGAAAAACTTTGCCTCAAAGTGGGACAAAGTTAATTTTAGAGTAAACACTTTTCTTAGTTCCCTTCTAACAATCTTATAAAAACAAGACCTGGAAGGATCAATTTCCCAGTATATTAATGGATTCACCATAAAAATGCTTATGGATATTTATAGGATTGCAAAATTATTGGACATATAATGTGGAAAATCAAATAATAGGTGACTACACATGCAAAGAAGCAAATACTTCTCATAATTAATGTAAATACAATATATCAAAAGTAGCTCAGAAATAGCACAAGAAAAAACTAAACAGGGACATGTATATAGTTATCATAACTGAGTTAATATGTGTAGGGTTCTCCCTAGAGAGGCAGTTTCCCCCAGGGCCTTTCTAGGCCCCTTGGAGGACTGAGGCTTATTTCCCAGGCAGTCAGCTTTGCCCTACAAATATGGTCATTCTAGAAACTAGAATGATTGAGAATATCACACAAAGGCACAAAAGGTAAGGGAAAAAGATTTAATTCTACCTTCCAGAGATGAAAACTATATCTGAGATGAAAATTGCCCAATAAGGGATTAATAGTGTATTATATATGGCACCAAATAAGATTAGTAAACTTGAAGATAATATATAACATAATAATATATAATAATGATATAATAATAATATAACATAATATAATAAAATATAACATAATAATATAACATAATATATAATAATACATAATATATAATATATATATTATATATAATATATATAATAATATAACATAATAATATAACATAATATTGTATTGCAAGACAACTTGAAGCAGCATACTCAATTAGAGTCTATGATGAAATAGAGGTTTGAGGAAAAATCTTGAGGAAATAACACCACAAATTTCCAAATTTAGTAAAAACAATCTCACAGTTTCAAAATCTCAATGAACAAAACAATGACAGAGCAATAGCAAAATAACTGAGAATAAGAATGACAGCAGACTTCTCAACAGAAACAATCCATATCAGAAAGTATAGCAACAAATTCAAAATACTAAAATGATTAAAATAAAAGAGCTGTCAGCTTAGAGTCTATTACCACTGAAAGTATGTTTCAGAAATAAAGGCAGAATAAGCAAGAGGACATGGCAATCCACTCCTGAAACAACAGTCATTGAAACAGCCATTGAAAACTCAATGAGGGTGGCTATGAGTCAGACTTGATGACACCTAACAACAAAAACAAATACTTTTTAAACATGGAAAGGCTGACAGAATTTAACACCAATAGTGATACATTTCATGAGAGGTTAAAGGTAGAAGAAAAACTATGAAAATGTATATCTATATAAAAGGATGAGTAGCATTAAAATTGATAAATATAAATGATCATATTTTTCATTATTGCCTTAGAAGGAAAAGGTGCTAAAAGAATGAGAAGAATAAATATTTGGGCAAACAATCAAATAGAAACATCACCAAAGAAGATAATACAGAGGGCAAATAAACATATGAGAAGACACTTAACATCATCTGTCATAAGGAAATTAAAAACTACAACAACAGTGATATGGCACATCAGACCAATTAGAATTGCAACTATCTTAAACAAGGACAACACCAAATGCTGCAAAGAATATGGAACAATGGCAACTGTCATTTCTGGTGGATATACAAAGTAGGACAGCCACTTGGGAAAATAATGAGGCAGTTTCTCACAAAACTAAATGTACTCTGAACATAGAATCTTAGTATTTATCCAAACAAATTGAAAAGTTAAGTCCTCACCAAACGCTGCACACAGATATTTGTAGTAGCTGCATTAATAATTTCCAAGACTTGGAAACAATCAAGATATCTTTCAGTAGGTGAAAGGAAAAACTGTTCAGAAAATGTGTTAACAAATGATTTATCAAGCCATGAAAAGACAGGGAGGAACCTTAGATGAATACTGCTAATTGAATGAAGCTAATCCATCTGTCAGCTTCTTGTGGGGGCTTGGGTATTGATGTGATGCTGAAAGTTATGCTACAAGTATTTTAGATAACAGTAGGGCCACCCACAGTAGAGAGGTCTCAGCTGAGCTTCCAGACTAAGACAAATTATGGAGAAGGATGCGGCAGCCCACTTCTAAAACAAGTAGCCACTGAAAACCCTATGAGTAGCAGGGAAACACTGTCAAATATAGTGCCAGAAAAGGAGGCCCCTAGGCTGGAAGGAATTCAAGAAAAGACTAGGGAAGAATTGCCCCCTCAAAATATAGTCAACCATAATGGCAAGAATGGAGTAAAGTCCCTAGGACCTCCTTTTGCCTGTGTGGCACAACTATAAATGAGAAGCAGCATAGTGCTGCATCAGTGGGCTCAAACATAAAAAGATTGTGCAGTTGGTACAATGTGAGGTAGTGTTTTGTTCTACTGTACATAGGGTCACTATGAGTCAGGTCTGACTTGACTGCACCCAACAATGACAATAGTCTGAAAAAGGGTACGTACTATGATTCCAAATACGTGACATTCTGGGAAAGATAAAACCATGTACATGGAGAACATATCAGTGGTTGCCAGTGGAGTCGTAGTGATGGAAAGGAAAACAAGCAGATCATAGAGGACATTTTAGCACAGTGGAAAATTTTATCCAATACTATTATGATAGATATACGTCTTTATACGTTCATCCAAATTCAAAGAATGTACAACACCAACAGTGAACTCTGGTGTGAAACAATGGACTTTAGGTGATTATGCTATATCAATACAGGTTCACCAATTGCAACTAACACACTACCAAGATGGGGAAGGTTGATAATAGTGGAAACTATGCATGTGTTTTGGGAGAAGGATGTGGCAATCCACTCCCAAAGCAATCCCAAAATAATGAGCCAATGAAAACCTGATGAGGGTCACTATCAGTTGGACCTGATTGGATGGCACCCAACAACAACATATGTGTGTTGGGGGAAGAGAATATATGAGAACACCACACTTTCTGATCAATTTTGCTATGAACCTAAAACTGCTTTAAAAAGCATTTTTTAAAAAAAGAGAGTAAAATGATTTGTTTTATAAAATATGTATAAGTAAATGTATGGCAAGCCTGAAAAGAAAGAGAAGATAAAAATGGGAGTATACTGTCATAGGATTCTTATATGAGAAATGATAGAATATCACTTGAATGTAGAATGTGATAAGTAAATGACATAACAGAAACTCGAAAATAACCTCAAAACTAACATTCCAAATAGTTGTCGGTAATATGGCAACGTGTGAAATAAAATGCCATTTTAAAATATATTCAATCGATTCAAAAAAAGGTAAAGACAAAAGAAAAAGACAAAAGGGATAAACAAATAGATTGAATTCTAACACATCAGTAATCACATAATTTGGTCTGTATACATAATTCAATAAAAAGCAGTGCCCTTCTCCAACAATGAATTCAAACATCCAGACCAACACAATGGGAGTGCTAAGATCTCCACCCTCAGCAGAACAAGTAGTGCCTGTTCTAGAAATAAGTGAATATGTGATAGGCTCCAACCCTTTGGGTTCCCCACCCTTCATTAGCCCAACACCCAATAATAAGCGAACAATTCTTTGTCCTCTGGAAACTTGGGAAATTTCCATCATGAGACAGCCCACGTTCCTGATCTGCACAACTCAATAAAGTTTCTTTCTACCTGACTGCACCCCCTTTCTCAGAATCTCTATTGGCATAGGTCCAGGAGAAAGATCCTGAAATCACAAGGTTAACAAAAGTGGTGCTATACCTCGTGAAATATGTCTAAATAATAAGGAAGAAATTACTGATACACATAACACCATGGATGAGTCTAAAAATTATTCTATATTAAAAGAAGATAGACACAAAAGAGTACAAACAGTATGATTCCATTTATACAGAAGTCTAGAAAAGGCAAAGTTGCTTGATATTGAATGGTAGTTTCTTATGAAATGGCAGTGCTCATTTAAAAATTGCACAAAGACTATTTTACGTCAAGAAATATTCTTTCTTGCTGTGTACGTGCCTATTTACTTTTGGCAGAACTCACGAACAAGAGATGAAAAATGGGTACATTTTATGCATAAATTATCTCAAAAATTGCTTTTAAAAACAATTCTTATACTCTTGGTATATTATGAACCCAAGAGTCCCAGGAATAATAGCTGTTAATAAAATATGTTTATGCTTCAACCAAAAATATGATTCATCACAGCTAAATTTATTGCAAGGATGGCTAGAATGCATCTTATGTATTTTAGACATGTAGTCAGGAGGGACCAATTCCTGGAGAAGGACATCATGTTTAGGAGAGTGGCAGGTCAATGAAAAATGGAAACCTTCAACTAGATAGACTGACACAGTATCTACAACAATGGGCCTAAACATAAGTAAGATTATGTGCCTAGCACAGAACTGGGGCGTGTTTCTTTCAGCTGTACATAGGTTGCTGTGAGCTGGACCCTACTCGATGGCACTAACAACAACAACATATTCTCTACTGTAACTTCTGTATGGGCTATAAATTCATTTATACGCCAGATAAAAGGGCTAGGGTTTTGCTGCCAGATTCCCGGACCAGTGTTCAGTAATTGCCTCTCTCTGCTCCCTGTAATTCTCATGTAACAATAACACAGGACCCTGCACCTCTGCTCTTGGGTAACAGTAGCTTCTCCAGTGATTACATTTGAAAGGGAAAATTCCCTGATCCTTGCAAAAGATATTCCTGGGTTCTAAAACTGAAAAGGATGGAAGAAGATGTATATCTCAACGAGTCATAAAAAGAAGTTACAATGATGAGTTTTCTAAAGTAAATGCTCTAAGAGGACGGAAGTCAGGGACCTATAGTGATGAAAATATCTGCCTCTAGATTAGTCAATCCAAGGGGAATGCTGGTCATGGACTGAAATATTTATATCTACCATTCACTTATTCCTCTTTGCCTTGTGTATATTTAGTGCTCAATAAATAAACAGACGCCTGCAGCCCTACCACTGTGGCATCTAATCCTGTGAGATTTTGGAAGGAAGCTAAGCAGGGTTGAGGCTTGTTAGTAGTTGGATGGGATGGGAGACTGACTGGGAATATTGGGTGCTATAGGCATGGGAGAAGGACCTGACAGCCCACTTCCTCCAAAAAATCAGCCATTGAAAACTTTATAAATAGCAGAGAAGCACTGACATGGTGCCAGGCAGGGCCCAGTGCTGGGTAGTGTTTCATCTGTTGTACACAGGGTCACTATGAATCAGGCCCAACTTGATGGCACCTAACAACACCAACAACATTCAGATAAATGTACACATTCAGATTCAAGTAGTTATAACTTAGTATAAATATACTACAAAAGCTATATATTATGATTTCTAATTAATGCCTTTGTGCTAAGAAAACACTGTTTCAGACACTTAAAGACATTTAAAAAAATACCAGAGCATAGGCTTAACCTTCAGCAATACCACTGTGGCATCTGATCCTCTCAGATCTCTGAAGCTAAGCAGGGTCAGGGCTGATTAGTACATGGATGGGAGACCACCTGGGAACACTTTGTGCTGTAGGCTTGGGAGAAGGACCCAGCAAACTATTCCCAAAAACCAACCAGCCATCGAAAACCCTAGAACAGCAGAGAAGCACTGACAATAGTGTTTCGGTCCTTTGTATGTAGGGTCGCTATGAGTTGGAACAAGAGCATAGGCTTAAATCCTATTAGTTTTTCCTTAGAACTTCCAATTCTTGCCAGTTGTTAAAAGTTTAAATCAGCTTGAAAGATAAGTATCTTCAAGGGTCTAGGTCATCCCAGTACTGTCTTTCTTAAACCAAAAATGATACTTTTATTTGGTTACATTGAAGACAAGTTAATCTATCCCTTTTTAGAATGAGGATATCGCAACAAGTTCTTTGGAAGAAAAATATGTTGTTTCTCTGGCTCCCTTTCCCAAATTGCATCACCTCGCCTAATCAGTGCATTCCAACCATTAAAAAGTCTTGCCCTATGAATCTAACAATTGTATTTCAGAAATGGTTTCCAAATGGACATAAATCCTTCCTAACCATTCTGCTCATCAAGAATTTTTGTAAGAGAAAGATTAAGTCAATACTATTTTAAAGCCCAAATTTATTGAAGCCTTAAGAAAAATCTCTACCCTTAAGATTTACATAAAAAATGAATCATGCAAACCAACTCCCCTTTGCAATATTTGTAACACAAAGATTTCTGTCAAAAAAACAGTTGGAAATAACATGCTGTTTGCAATGTAATTGTTACTATTCACTAAAGCAGAAAAGGCAAATGCAGAGAACTTAAAGGCTGACAGCCTAGTCATTTAAAACTACAGGTTGTCTTAGGAATGACAATGGTTTTGAAATTCAGCTCAACCCATGCCGAGAAGTTGCTAGCTCTAGATACTGGAGAATATTTAACACTTTCATTGAATAAGTTATTCTCTTTCTTTTTTCCATAGAACATTTCATCTAACCAAGGAAACCTTAGTCACTTTCTTATAAAGTCTATGAAATATTCAAATAGGCACTGGTCTTTCTCTCAGAGAGCTTCTGGAATCTGAATTTTTGATGAGGGCATTTGTTTAAATATGTGTAATCAACAGAGCTTTAAAGCCCACAATGTGTTTTTTCCTGCTAGAAAAAAAAGTAACCAAAATATACAGCCTATGCATTTGCTGCATATAATTGTTAAGAGACCCACATATTTGTGTAAGGTTTTCTTTCTTTGTTCTTAAAACCATTTCATTCTCTGTTCTGAAGTGCTCCTTGTGGTAGCTGATCTAAGTGATTGCTGTTCATGTCTGACCATTATTGCGTGTTTTGCTTGTAATTTACAAATACCATCTCTTGGACTACGGTGAGACACCTCTGAGCTCTTTTCTTGATTAGGAACCAGTTTGGGCACCACCCTTTCTGAGCCAGCCTCGCCTAGTTATAGCAAGAATCCTACTACACCAGGTTAGAGAGAATCCCTTTAACCTTGACATTGGCTCACCTTCAATATCTGATCATCCCTCAGGCCTGCCTTCAGCAAGAATCCCCTTAGGGCAGTTTGCTACCCTTGATGTCTCCTCTTAGCAGTTTTCTACCCACCACCCACTCCCAACCTGTTCCTTAGCTATAAATTTCCATATGTTCTGGTTGTATTTAGAATTGAGCCCAGTTCTATGAGGTCTTTTCCCCCCTATTGCAGGAGTTTCTCAATGAAATCTGTTTTTACTACTTTCTTGCCCTGCTCTAGATTTCCTTAACATCCACAGTGGTAGGCTGACCTTGATTGAATCTGACTTTTCTGATGCCCTTGTTTGTGTTGCATCTGACACAAGGATTTTCTCAAAGAAGTTCTGAGTGGTTGGCCAGTCAGCCTTCCACAATTCCCTTTTTGACTTTGTGGCCTGATTACATACAAGGAAAAGATCACTGTTAAATAGCCCACTCTCTATTTAACCTCTTTTTTATAACTCATTTTTCTTTGCTAACCTTTGAGCTACAGGTACTCAAAGGCCATGTAACAGGGGATCCTTCAAAATTGGGGATTTAAGAGAAGACCCAGACAGTGTCCTGACTGACTTCATTTGTTTCCTCTGGCCTATTCTATCTCTGAGTTATTTCTCCTCAGTTTATCCCAAGTTCCAGGAGCAGCAAGATCTGCATACAGTCCTATCATGACCCCTTCAAACGATAATGATTCCCTCCACTCCAGCAGACCCAGATGTGAGATCACGATCAATCAAACCCAAATTTGGCTGAGAATGCTTGACTATGCAGTCCTCTTGCCTTCTGCCCTAATTCTTCCCCTATATAATCCTAGAGATATTGTCAGTACCTCAAAGGCAGGATTTAGGGTGCGAGGTCCCCTGTTCTTTCTAATATGGCCACACTGAAAAAATTTCTTTCTCACTTCACTACCACTAGCCTCTTTGATTGTACTTTCAAGTCAGTGGGTGGCCAAATCTGGTTTGTTGTGACCCCAAAAGTAAGACCTCTCACCTAGGACTCTCACAGCCAAAGAAAGAATATATACTGATTACTTCTTCCTCATAATTCATATCAAGTTGAATTTAAAAGTGACTCCGAAATCACTTAATGTATCATCATCGTGCAATAAAACTGAGGCTCAAGACTTATTATTTCCTGGTGGTAGATTTAAAATGAGTAGACACTCCTTTTAATTTTAATTAAAATTCTTTCTTTCTTTCTCCTTGCTTTCTTTTTTCTTTTTTCTTTTTACTACAGCACATTAACCCATAAAGTTTACATGTTTTACTCATTTATGCCTTTGGTATTATATGCTTTACACATGTAACTAAATTGTTTTCAACATTACCTTTATATAACACACTTGGCCACCATTTTTCAAAGATGCTCATATAGGACCTGGGATGTGAGACACATGTTATTTTCAGATCTGTTTTCCCACCCACTCAGTCTTCAACTTGTGAAAGAGAGAGTGGGAGATTAATAAGATGGTATTTAATTATCCTCACAAGTTATAAAAGTGACATTGTGTTGTGCCTGCAGGAGTCTTTAGAGATAGCTTAGAACTGCTTTGTATTTTAAACTTCAGACCTCATCAAAATACTTATAAAGAAAAATTAAAAAGAAAGTCATCATATATGCTTTGGAGATGAAAGAGACTATGAATAACAGAGTATATATTATTGGCCAATTGCTTCTAGGAAAATCTTAAGAGTGATTGGATTTGCAAATGTCAGAGTTCAGAGGCAACAAATCATTGATGCTGAGACTTTCTGTAACACAAAAATAATGATCAATGTATTACTTATTTCATCAAAGACGATGCAAAAGGGGACTTTATCCTCATTTTCTAAGTATTCAGTAGCTTTACAGAGAACTGAATTTTGGTTTACTAGCACAATGGGATATTTTTGCATTTGCAGTGACAAACTGGGTTATATGATGGAATTCTTGTTATCATAACCCTCTTTTCTCCAAGAAAAACTGATCTTTAAATAACATGGAAAATAATTGGCATTTTACAGATTATATGTAACTACTAACCTATGGAATATATTTGAAAAGTAAA
Source organism: Pedetes capensis (assembly GCA_007922755.1). NCBI lineage: Eukaryota > Metazoa > Chordata > Mammalia > Rodentia > Pedetidae > Pedetes > Pedetes capensis. The sequence goes on from VMDO01003813.1 coordinate 49,721, forward strand.
GTTTCTCTCATATTGCAAGTGCTATTATTTATTCCTTTTTGTTTTTTTTTTTTTTTGGTATACTTTTTCTTGCCTTCAGCTACTAATCCTCCTTTGAAATACCATGGAAACAAGCAAATGTGCCTCATTAAACTTCCAAGAGAAAAACTGAAAGAATTTTAAAGTTGGACAGTAGATAAAAATAAAATGCATTTCCCCCATGGGTGATTAGATTGTCCTTTTAAATTATTTAAGGAAAGGTGTCAGAACTGGCAAAAATAAAAGAACTATGTGTTTCCTTATTTGTGAAACTTGTAGCAAAAACAAATAAAACAAAACAAAAACTGGTGGCTTATTACATTCCTTGAATAAATACTGAAAATAAGCATTCTCAATTTTATTTCATATTTACTTCGAAATGATATTGTGGATATATGGTGAAGGCAAAGTAACTATTTTTGATAATGCAAAAGACATAATTACAAATGACACTAAAGAACTTCTCTTTTAACAAGTTGTATTTTCATAATGCTTTTTGTTAAAGAGAAGGACTTCATACGAAAAAAGCAGCTTGATTTGATTGTGTTCTAAAGCATCTTGTGAGTTAGAAAGACGATCCACATCTTTCTTTGACAGATGAGAAAAGATGAGGTAGGATGGTAAGCTCTTTCATAATGTGGTAGGCATTCCTAGTGAGGCAGAACCTACTGAATTTCTGGTTTCTTAACAGTCAAATAATAAAGAACACTCTTTTGTTTTATGGATATTTATGCTGCCCCCTCCAAAAAAATGAAGCAAATGTTGACAAATCCATTTCTTATTAAGAATGACAATTTCACATATCCTGGAACTTGAGAATGAGAAAATGTTAGACTTCAGTGGTCTTCATTTATTCCTCCACTGTCAGGATGAGCTTAGTGAGTGGATCTCAGAATGCACAGACATCACAGTGAATCTCCCCACTTTATTCTGCCAACTTGCATTGTGTACTCTTAATTGAGGTGGTGGCTGCTAGGAATGTGCTCAGAATTAAATGGCCAATCTTTGAAAAACTGAATGATGTTTTGAAAGGCACACTAGGAAATGAAAACAGGTATTGATTTTTGTTGTCAGTATTTTGTACATTGAAATCCACTTTAACAGCAGCAATCAATATATAACTCTTTGCAACTGCTGTTTTGGAGTTGTTGATCCCTCTCCCCCAAACCCTAGATGTAATTCATTTAGCAACATGTTAATTTCCTACCTATTTAGATTGAAAGGTTTCTTTGCTGGTGATATATTAATTGAAGCACCTAAATAGGAACCTGAAACCTACAATTCATTCAATGTTTTGAGGAATTACATGGCAGCTCCCCCCAAATATGACTTGTACAAAGCAATTAAACATCAAAATCTAGACAATTTTGTTATGCTTCAACAATTGGTGGGCATCTTGTGGGAATTGGGGATCTGAGTTTTATTAAATACCTTGTTTTTAAAAAGGCATAAGAGAATAGAGAGCTAGTAGGTTTTCAGAATTTTGGTATCATATCCTTTCAGACTTTTTGATGATGGCAGTGATCCCAGGCCACATAGATTGCACTTGTATTTCAATAACCTAAATCTCAACCTAGATTACATGGTATAAGGTGACTGAAAGTAACTAATAATAAAGCAGTATTCCTGAGAAAGAAGAGACCCCAGGTTAATTATTAATATTCAGGAATATTTATTAAGTAACAGCAATGACTCATCCAGAGAAATCTCCAAAGAGTTGAACAAAGGGAAAATGGTTGGCAGGAAACTTTAAGGAATCCAGTAGAGGGGTAGTCCCTCTGCAAGGGTACAAAAAGCTAGCCAAGCAAGTTACACAAGCAGACCAGCATTGATTAGTAACCTGATACCAAGGGGGTGTTACAAGGGGGAAAACGGTACCAAAACAGACAAAGAAGACCCTCTCAGGGTGGGCCTTCAGGGAAAATACCAGATAGAAGCCAGAATTTTATCTGGTGGTCTGGCAATCTAGTTGCCATGGTTATACATGGGAGGGGTAGATTCAAATGACCAGTCTTGCCTTCTGAGAAAAGAAGGGAGGCTTTTTACAGGTGGCCTAGGGAAGAGGGCATAGGCTTAATGGTTACAGAGTTGTGAAATCATCCAAAAGAATACTCTTGAGATTTTAACTTATAGAAAACAGGAGCTACAGAAATTTAGAATTGGGAGAGAGAAGGGGGGTCTTTAGTATCTCTTTCAGAAAGTAACTGATAATTTCTGGAATAAATAAACAATTCTAATTCATTCATCTTTTTTTCTTCTAGGATTTTCTTGTCTGCCTTTCCTATTCATAGTCCCTATTCACTTGGGCTCTGAATTCCTTTGCTTGTATAAAACATCCCTTTCCACATAGCAATATGTTGCTGAAATAACTACATTAGATAAATTACATTTCCTATTAAATATGATGAATATTTCTTAACTGATAAGGTTATATTGCTTTATTCTGTTTTTTAAAAAAATCAGCAGTAGATTCCTTTTCAAGTCTCTATACAAGAAGAAAAAATATATGGACTGTATGTATCATTCATTTTAAACTCATGGGGCATTTCCATACTCAGTTTTTCAATCTAATGACTAATGGAGACAGCAGCATGTTTTTAAGTATTGTGCTCGATATTGTAAATTTCCAAATTTTACAGTCTAAATTTACTCCTTTATAAAAGCATTTGTAAGTATAACAGATGAAGAAATGTTAGCAGTCTCTCAGTATTTCCATAAGAGGAAAAAATATAATCTTCACACCTATATGTGTATATCAAAGAAATGTGCTATATGTGGAGTTACTATAGCTACAAATAGGAATTTAGGTGGTGGTAAATAAGGTACTCACACTAATTTTACTTATACTAACGTTGACATTCCAAAGAGAATGTTGTTACCTGGTGCTTAATTTAGCACATTACCAGAGAGGTTGTTGTTGTTAGGTGCCATTGAATAGGGTCCACTTCACAAAGATGTTTTATTTACCATGCAAAGGCATTTAACTTTGTGGATCATAACAAATTATGGATAACATTGCAAAGAATGGGAATATCAGAGCGTTTAATTATACTCATGAGGAATCTGTACATAGCAGTCATTCAAACAGGACAAGGAAATACTGCCTGTTTAAAGTCAAGAAAGGTGTGTACCAGGGCTGTATCCTTTCACCACACCTCTTCAATCTCTATGCCGAACAAACAATCTGAGAAGCTGGGCTTTATGATTGCAGGAATACTCTTTAACAACCTACGCTATGCAGATCACAGAACTCTGCCTGCTGCAAGTAAAGAGGATTTGAAATATTTACTGATGAAGATCAAAGAACACAGCCTTCAGTATGGATTGTGCCTCAACATCAACAAAAGAAAAATCCTTACAATGAGGTCAATGTGCAGCTTCATGATAAATGGAGAGAACACTGAGGTTGTCCAACATTTTGCTTTACTTGGTTCTACAATCAACATCCACAGAAACAACAGCAAAGGAATCAAAAGAGGCAGTGCATTGGGAAAAGCTGTTGTAAAAGACCTCTTTAAAATGTTGAAAAGTAAATATGTCACATTGAAGATGAAGGTGTGCCTGACTCATGCCATGGTATTTTCAGTTTGCATCATATGGTTGTAAAAGCTAGACATTGAAAAAGGGAGACAATAAAAGAGATGATGCTTTGAATTATGGGGCTGGAAATGAATATTAAACATGTCATGGACTGCCAAAAACACCCACAGTTCTTTGCTAGCAGGGAACTAGATTGCTCCTTGGAAGCAAGGATGACTAGACTGCATCTAATATATTTTGGACATATTGTCAGGAGGGATGAATCCGTGGAGGAGGTTATCACTTTAGGAGAGTGGCAGGTCAACAACAACAACAACATAAAGGAAGATCTTCAACTTGGTGGACTGACACAGTGTCTGCAACAATGGGCTTAAACATAAAAAAGATTGTGTACCTGGCACAGAATTGGAGAGCATTTTGTTCTGTTGTAGATAGGTCTGCTATGATTTGCAACTGACTGAACAACATCTAACAACAAAGAACAACTTTGACATTACATCATTTTTATAATTAACATGTATCTTACTAAATTATTCTGTTTTTTACTATTATTTTACTTTCCTTATTTTTGCACTGAATATAAACAAATCCTTTCACAAACTTAATTAACTATATATTATTAGCACTTTACTGACTTTACAAGATGGCAATTTCTTGAATTCATTTGGCCGCTGAATCTCAAACAGTAAATTTTCATGGGAAAGAAGCATGAGCAACTAAGGATGCTCACAGGAAGAAGATTGTTGTTGCTGCTCTTGTTAGTGACTCTCACCAGATTTTCAGTGGCTAATTATTTTTTCTGGATTGTTTCAGGGGTGGGCTGCCATATCCTTCTCACATTTTTACGGTGCTGGAGATTGAACTCAAGTCCTCAGAAAGTACGGAGCAGCACTCTGCCAACCAAGCTAAATCTAATTACAGGAAGATGATGTTGTTGTTGGTAGGTGTCATTGAGTCAGGTACAACTCATGGCAACCCTATCTACAATGGAATGAAGCGCTCCCCAACATTATGCCATGCCTGGCACTATGTCAGTGCTTCTCTACTATTCATAGAGTTCTCAATGGCTGACTGCTTCAGAGGTGGGTTGCCATGTCTTTTTCCCAAGCCCACAGAACCCAGTAGTCCCAAGTTGTCTCCCATTCAAGGACTATCCAGGCCCAACCCTGCTTGTCTTTAAGATCTGACAAGATCAGATGCCAGGGTGATATGGATCTAGACATAAAGAACCTATTTCTTATTTTTTATTAATCTTTTGTATCTACTCACTTTATAGAATTCTCTTTGCAAATGGCCTATATAATAGTGCATTTTCTAAATGTATATAATCATGTAAGTGCCAGTTTTATTTCCAAAATTATAATTTGAAAATCACATTTTTATGCTTTATGATATTTTGTATCATTCTGACTAGAATGTGTAGCAGCTATGGTGACAAGAGGCACCTTTGTCTTATTCCTGACTATAATATGAAAGTTATGGTTCCTATGTGAGGTATGCTTTTTTCATAGGTTTCCATTAGTTCCATTTTGCTATTGACATTTTGCTCTTCTCATTCTGTGGTATGGTTGAAGAGAAATATCTACATCCTTTCCTCATTCTTCTTTAAATAAAGGATACTTAGTGGGCTGGTGGGATTCAAATGGCCTGCATAGAGCTTGAGTCTGATCTCTTACTGCTATTGTAGAAAGTTGAGGATGATTACAAATACAGTTAAAGGACAAAACTTCTCTGACTGTTGTCAGCCCAGAGATCTTCCTGTAGCTCTCTCTTCACAATTCCACAGGATTGCCATTTAAGAGATATAGGAGTTAGTGATTTCAAAGACAGTGGATTGCCAAAATGCTGTTAAAGAAACTATAACATAAACCATGCTTAGTGAGTTTTATTGTGGAATATAAAAATGAAAAGCTTCTATCATTAAAGGAAGAATTATTGAAGTATTTTTATTTCCAAATTCAAAAGAAATACCTTTTTATATGACTCAGTAAATGTAACATGCCTGCAGCTGTAGCCCTGTGGCATCTGATCCTGTCAGATCTCAGAAGCTAAGCAGGGTCGGGCCTGGTTAGTACCTGGATGGGAGACCGCCTTGGAACACCAGAAGCTGTAGGCTTGGGAGAAGGACCTGGCAACCCCCTCCCAAAAATCAATCTGCCATCGAAAACCCTATGAACAGCAGAGAAGCACTGACAATAGTGTTTCCCCTGTTGTACAGAGGGTCACTATGAGTCAGATACCGACTCGATGGCACCTAACAACAACAACTAAAATGTAACATGACCATAAATTTGAATTTATTTACACCATTCAAGATATTTGAATTTTAATCATTTTTACCACATGTAACATGGTATTTCTTGGCTTTATTTTTGGCAAATCATGAGAAAAAATACTTGAAAAATTTACATCTAGGTTTAGAATGAAAGGAGGAATGCATATGTACCACTTCAATGCATGTGCAAATTCATCTTGGCAAGAATCTCCTTCTTTGCTCCCAGTGGTAGGAAGAAAGCCTGAAAAGGCTAATGTCAGAAGAGTGACAAAGCTAACAATGACAAAGGGAGGACTTGTGTTAAATAAATAAATAAGTAGCTCTCAGAATTTCATTTAGTGGCCCAAGTTGCTGAGAATGAAATATCCAATATTTATAACACATGGCATAATAATGATGATGATGATGATGATGATGATGATGATGATGATGATAAGAATAATAATAGACAAACCCTAAGCCCAAGCAATAATTGGGGTTTGTGTTTCAGCTTGTGGGCACCAGGAAGCTAAGTAGATAACCACGCTTGGTCAGGAGCACAGCACTCTATGGCAAGAATGTGCTCTAACTCAAGTTGCTTAAGAACTGATTTTTCAGGATGGACTGGTAACTTAATATTTTAGGTGGAATTTAACATTAGGATTCTCTTAGGAAAATGAACTGTTTGAATGAAAACAAAAGAAAGTGCCTGGTTTCTGAACTCCAAGGAACCATGTGAATTCTGTACTTTCTGCTATGCCAAGGATAGGTCTAACTGCTTAGCAAATAATTTGAAAGAAGAATTTTCTTTTCCCACTTGGCTCAACAGAAAATAAGTTGGACAAAGTACTTTGGTGGAAAGGGCACAGAATTTTGGTCTCATTTTCTCTGAAGTTGGCCGGATGGCTTGGGTGTTTTGTAATTCCCTTTAAATTTGCATTCCTTAATTTTCTTAACTATGCTATTGTTGGTAGGTGCTGTTGAGTCAGCTAATTGGCAAGGGATAGAAAAATAAAAGAACGGTGTAGTGTAAACCTGGCATCAAACAAATTGACTGACCAATATGTATAAATGCCTAGTTCTTCTGGGGAATGCCCAGATGAAGAACCTACCTACAATGTTTCTTAGGCTTCTTCTGACTTGACACATTTCCAAATAAGCTATTAGACCCTTCTAGTTCTCACGTTCTGTGATTTCAATTTATGTGTCCTGTCACAAGCTGTCCCTTACCTCCAATGTTTGCTTTGTTAGTTATGCTTGGTAAGTGGTAGTTTGGTACCAGACTATCTTGGATGCTGTCCCCAGACCAGCAATCCTGGAATTGCCTTTCCCACAATCTTGCATTTAGTCTGCTCCACATTCCAGGATGCTGTGTTCTGGTCGGAATATTTTCAGCTGGTACTCTGAAATCTAGTCTGCTTTTATGTACATTTGTTTTGTTGTTTGTTAGGTGTAGTCAAGTCAGATTTGATTCATAATGCCCCTAAGTGCAGCACAATGAAGCACTACCCAACAGTGAGCCATCTACAGGATCTTTTTATTTTTGAGTTCATTGTTGCAGTCACTGTTTCTTCTCATTTTGAGTCATGCCACATCAGCAAAAGGAAGTCCCAGGGGTTTTACTCCACTCCCATCATTTAAAGCGACTCTACATTGAGGGGAGAACTCTTCCCCAGTCATTTCTTCAGTGCCTTTCAGCCTGGGGGCTCATTTTCAGGCACTATATTTGACAGTATTTCTATGCTATTCATAGGAGTCTTAATGGCTAATTGTTTCAGAAGTGAGCTGCTTGGTCCTTCTCCCTAGTCTGTTTTAGTCTGGAAGATCAGCTAAAATCTGTCCAACATGGGTGGCCCTGCTGGTACCTGAAATACCCCTGCCATAGCTTTCAGCATCACAGCAACACACAAGCCCCCACAGCACAATAAGCTGACAGACAAGTGGGGAGTAGATACATTCAGGGAATGAAAACCCCTAAAAATACAAGTCCTTGTTGAATGAAAAATAATCCAGAAATAATCCAAGATGTTTCCCACCCTCTTTCTACTCTCTGGAAGAGAGAAAATCCCTACACCTACTACTAATAAGTGGGCAATAAATAAATGAATGTAAATTTAGACTCTACAGTGCCTAAGGGCAAGTAATGTACATATTATCCTTATTATTTTAATTAATTTCAGTATTTATCACTATTTTGAAGGATTAACCATCCTAGAGGTGAAAAAGTAGTCCATATGTAATGTGACCTCACTATTGTCTCTAGTTGCAAAAAACTATAGCATGTACTGTATGTAGTGTTTTATATGAAAAAAGTAATAAAATTAAGAGTAATATCTACTCTTTTCCCATCTCCGACACAACTGATTAAATTAGGAATAATCAGTAACTTCTGGAAGCACCAAATGCAGAGCTTTGGGTAACCTGATCTGAAAAGCTGAATCATGCTAATAATATTTTCTTCTTTAGGAGTGGGATCTCAAAGGGGAACACACTATAAGCTATGTGTTACTTGGCTCTACTCAGTCACTGCTGATGATTAGCGATAAGAAGTCAGTCAATAAAGAGAGCATTAAAGAGGTCATTAGAAGGTAGGCAGTGATAATTTATTTGCATCGGAATAAATCCACAAAACACATTTTATGTTTGCAAAGAGTTCAAGTCTGATATGGAAGAAAGAAAATAGCCTAAAGAAATTGCACTGCAATATGACTGATGCGAAAATCAAGGGACGGGTAGTGTGGGGGTACGTAGGTGAGACCACTTAATGAAAAAGGAGGCGTGAAGGTGGGGTTGGTCGATAGTCTCGGGGAACTGCAGGGTGAAGAGCTGCTGTCCTTTACCTCATTATAGGCTAAGTCTGAGAAGATCTGCTTTTGTTGTGTTTCTACACAACACTATACATCTATCATTTTTGTGTGCAAGAGAATTAATCACAGAAAAAATGCTTCTAATTCTTATTTTATTCATTAGGAATGAATGCAAATTACATATTAAGTAAAAGTCCTACTCCTTTTCTTTTTTAGTTTATACTATTCTATAAAATGTAAGATAATAAATGCATAAGAAAAAGTGATTTAATAGTTTCATAAAAGATGCTGCAAATGACTTATTACTCTGTACCCCAGCAACACTTATAAATAAAATTAAAAAAAAAAAAAAACAGAGGACTGAATGCAGCTTCAGGAAATAAGGAGATTGTATCATAGGTGTCCTGCTTCATGGCTTTTGGTACAGGGGGCCTTTAAGGAAAGGAACAGCTGGAAGAAACCTTGTTGTTGTTAGGTGCCTTCGAGTAGTGTCCTACTCATAGTGACCCTTATAGGGTTTTCAACGGCTGACTGTTTCAGGATTGCCTCAGGAGTGGATTGCCACATCCTTCTTCCATTTTTGCAGTGCTGGAAATTGAATTGTGACCTCAGAGACTGCACAGCAGTGCTCTACCAATTGAGCTAAATCCCAGGCCCCAAATGAGACTCTGAGATCAGTTGTTGTTGTTGCCAGGTGCCATGGGAGTCATGTCTGACTCACAGCAACCCTCTTCGGGTTTTCAATGGCTGATTGTTTTGATATTGCCTTGAGAGTGGATTGCCATGTCCTTCTCCCATTATTGCAGTGCTGGGAATTGAACCCAGGACCTCAGAGACTGCAGAGTGGCATTCTACCTACTGAGTTAAATCCCAGCCCCTTAGAGATCATTTATTGTAACTTTCTCTTTTTGTAGAGGAAAGAATAAGTCAGGAAAAATAAATAATTTAACCCAGGTCATGTGAGCTCTTTGGCAGCTGGATGTGTGGGGTCAATTCTCCAGCCATAGGGAATGCTACATATGTGTGAGAAGCACAGCACAGAGCACGTGAGCGGATGAGCAGCAAGAGGTTGCTTTTAGACATGAGCTATTCCTGTACATTACACAGGAAATCAAATATTGATGATATATGTAGCTCTGCCATCAATATATCTGAGAACTATCAAATTAATGGGTCAAGTCTGAGAAAAGTAAAATGTTGGTATTGATGGGTTGATGTTAAATAAATGTAGCCATCAAGTTAGCATGGTGACAAATAGGGGCTCTCTGAACAGTGACTTGGGCCATCAGTGGTGCATATGAAATAACCAATTTCTTTACTCACTAGGACACAGACAGCCTCCCCATCTACCACAAACTGATAGGTTCTGCCTTCTGATTTCATCTACTTCTCACAATGGTACTGACGTTGAAGTAAACCCTTACCTTTCCTTCCAGGGGACTGCTACGAACACTATTCTGTAGTACTCACATATGAGCAAATGTCCTATTCTTCTGGAAAAGATAGTCATTTAAAAATCTGAAATAGATTCTGCTATAAAACCCAGAATTGCTGCTCCAGGATATATCTGAGTCTTTGATATTCATGCTTGTGTAGAGAATGCATTTTTTTTAAATAAAAATATCTTAGAATGGAGTGGGTTTTCATCTCTCCTGAAATAACAGAGCACAAGAGTTACAGCTGATATAATAACCACACCTGTATTAATGTCTGGGTGTATTGTATACCATCATGTGCTCAACTGTAATTTTACCACTTATTTTTTAAAAATCTGGTCAAAGCAGGAAATAGGGTTAAGGGAGACAAAAGAATAGAAACAAAAAATCTACTGAAACATTGTTTCTGGATGATTGTATTAGTTATTAAATATAGAAAAACTGATTAGTTTCCTTTATTTCTATTTCATCATTTCCTTACTTCTCCAGGTGATTTTTGTTTTCTGTATATCCTATTACTGTTACATTCTGGAAAGAGTATACTGGAACAGTACAGACTTGTGGAGTAAATAAAGATAAAATTAACATTCTTAGGGAAGACTTGGGCAGAATATACAAGTAGGATGAATGGAAGGGTCTTGATAGGGGTAGGGAGAATGAAGAAGATGGAGGGAGAAGGGAGGAGAAGGGAAAAGAGGAGAGGAGAAACAGGAAGAGAGAGACACAGAGAGAACACACAATTTGTAATATTTATCTTCTGTTACCCAATCCCCCAATGTAAGCCTTACAGATGGGGAGAATCTTAATTATCAGAAAATGAGATGTATAGGGAAGGTTGAAAATGTTCTCCTCCAAGGACACAGACATTGTTTTAAGTTATCTACTTTTAGATGACTTTTAGTTTAAGTAATAATTGAATTTATAAACTGAACAAAGGTTCCAATTCAAGTGAGGGATACTAATGCATAATGAGTTTACAATTATTCCCTTTTCTACTAAAAGAAAACAAATCCCCAAAACAACATTCATCATTTCCTTGATGCCAGTGAGAATTACTATTAGTTTGAGAGAAATATCAGACAACACACTCCAGACATTTGTCTTTTGCAGATATAGTAGTTTTCAATACAAACTCTGATTATTTTAAGTATTAAATATCACTCCAAACCTCTGTATTGAAATAGAAGTATATTTCTTAGTCCTTTTATTTTCCGGTCTATTTTTTTTCTTCTTTTTTTTTAGGGGGCAGCGGCATAGGGGATTGAACCCAGAGCCTTGTGCATGCTTTGCAAGTGGTCTACCACTGTGCTGCACATCCACCCATTTTTATTTTTTAATCTTGAGACAGAGTCTCACTAAGTTTTGCGGGCTGCCGCTGGCCTCAAACTTGTGACAATCCTGCCACTGCCTCCTGAGTGGCTGGGATTACAGGTGTGTTACATGGCAGCAGGTGTTATTCTTGATTCTAATCCACACCCTTTCAAGAGTTTTTGGTTGTTAAATGCAATCAAGTCTGGTCCAACTCATACTGACCCTGTGTACAGCAGAACCAAACACTCCCTGATACTGTGCCATGCCTGGCACTGTGTCAGTGTTTCTATGCTATTTATAGAGTGTTCAATGGTTGTTTTGGGATTGTTTCAGGAGTGGGCTGCTAGGTCCTTCTCCTCTTCTTGCAGTGCTGAGGATGGAACCCAGGGCATCAAAGCACACAGAGCAAGCACTCTACCAACTAAACCTAGCACCTTCAAGAGTTTTAGAGGGCTACAAAGTCAGATGTAGATTAGAATGGCATAGGTATTAGATTTGCATGAGAACTCTCAGGTCTCGGGACTACAATTCAATCCACATGAAATTCTAAACCATGTCTGATTTTAGAGTTCTCTAAAACTCTTCAAGGGCTTAGGGTTTAGCTCAGTTGGCAGAGTGCTTATGCATGTTCTGAGGCCCTGAATTCAAACCCCAGCACTGCAAAAATGGGAGAAAGACCTAGCAGTCCACTCCTGAAACAGTCAGCCATTGAAAACCCTATGAATAGCAGAGAAGCATTTTGTTCATTTGTACATATGGTCGCTATGAGTCAGACCCAACTTGATGACACCTAACAAAAACAAAATGCTTGAACTTGTGCAAGTTAGAATCAATACTATTCAGTGTTTACCTATCAGTTACCTACTATCTGCCATGTATATTTCTAACCATTGTTATTGTTGTTGTTGTTGTTAGGGCCATCGAGTCGGTATCTGACTCATAGAGACCCTACATACAACAGGGGAAACACTATTGTCAGTGCTTCTCTGTTGTTCAGAGGGTTTTCAATGGCGGGTTGATTTTTGGGAGTGGGTTGCCAGGTCCTTCTCCCAAGCCTACAGCATCTGGTGTTCCCAGGCGGTCTCCCATCCAATTACTAACCAGGGCCAACCGTGCTTAGCTTCCGAGATCTGATGCCACAGGTCTAAAGCTGCAGGCTTCTAACTGTTACACTGGCATAAAGCTGATTTTAAAGTAGATGCTGTCCTTTCAAGGTGTTTATAGTGTGGAAGCTACTTGGAAAATTGTGGCAGGAGGATTGAGAGTTGAAGGTCAGAGGCAGCCTACACAATTTAGCAAGACCTTGTCTCAAAATAAAAATTAAAAAAATAGCATTGTATGCAGTGTCATGATAGAGCATTTACCTAGCATGCACAAGGCTCTGGGTTTAATACCTCAGAAAAAAAAAAAAAAAAAAAAAAGGAGTAAAAGAAAAATGAAAAAAAGGAAAAAAATATGAACAACATGTTTCCACAACTTCCCCATGTGAGGTTGAATTAATAATGCCTGTAAAGTTCTAAGACACTCTCTGAAACTTAAAAAGGTTGAATATTTTTTTTCTAGAATTCTTATTATACTTAACTAGAAAATATTAAATAACAGCTAATGGAAAGAGAGAGAGAATTGTACTTGTAGAATCATGAGGCATGAGCCTTTGGCCCAAAGAAGCTTGTATTTTAGACCACAATTATTGCTATATACACTTAAAAGTCCTAAGATTAGCACTTACTGGCAGAACTAGGCTATTTGGATATGAAAATGAGAGAAACATTTAGAAGTGATACAGAGTTAAGAAATGACTAAAACACAGTGGACTCTAACATAGAAATGAAAAATTATGAGAAAAGTTGGGGAGCCAGGAACAGACTATGACTTTTGGCAAGAAAGAATGGTTCCTTTTCAACTATAAATATTGAGATATGACTGACAAATTATAACAGCATTTATTTTAAATATGTAACCAGCAAACTGGAAGAAGCACAGACAAAGAAAAAGAAAGAACTCAAATACAATGCAATCAGCAGGAGTGATGTCTTGGCAGTCTGGTATTATATGGGATTTAGGAGGAAGTTGAAGGGGCGGGGAGTGGAGAGTTACCACAAAGACCCTAAACCCTTAGGAGATGGAGAGCTGTAATTAAACACTTCCTAAAAACTTAAACATTTGACTTGGCTATGAGAAGGAAGCTAGAAAATACCTCCCATCAGTCCAGAGAAGCAGTAACAATGCTTGTTTCCTGCCTTGGGATTTGCACAAAAAATAAAAATAATTTTACAAATTAACTTCACATGAATTGAAACCCCAAGACTATACCACAATCAGTTATAAGGGCAAAAATAATAATATCCTTGTGATATTTACACTGGCATAGAAATTCCAAGTCAAACAGTTAGCAAGTTTGAAACAATATCATGTGTAAAGCCCCATCAGGAATAAACCAAAGTCATTTTGAAATGATATATGTATAATCATCTAGAGCAAGTGGGACTCTCCAAACAAAAAATTTAATCCCTAATGAAGATAATCTTATAAAAAAATTACCAACCAAGTTAGAAAACTATTCACTAAGATTGAGAGCAAGTAGAAGTAATTGAGAGACTTTGAATCCAAAGGTCTAGCAATAGTAGAATATCTGAAACAGAATAGCAAAGTTTAGGATTATTAGAGAGCTCTAAAAAGGGATATAAATCACAATGAATGAATGAAAAATAAAGTCCCATATGACAATGAACTAGAGAAAGCTTTAAAAAATGAAAAGTAGTCATTTAACTTTTAAATGTTTGAGGAGATAGCTATGTTTACTCTTAAACATTACACAATGTATGCAGGTATTCAAGCATCATATGGTACTTCATAAACATGAACAGATTTCATATTATATTTTATGTATTGTTAATATGTTTACTTTAAAAACAATAACATAAAAGGAATGGATTGCTTAGAAACCTGATTTCCATACCTGAAGAAAAGGTTTGTATGCGTGGGGACATATAAAGAATACACCGAGAATAAGCATAGAAACATAAATGGTTGGAAAACATACAAATATGGTTTAGAAACAGGCAGGATAGATTAAGAAGTCCAGAGGCCAGAGGTTTGTTTATGTAAGAGCTCTGATGAAGTGAACAGAAAGAAACTAGTTAATATTCAAAAGGATGATATTTTTCCAGAACTGAATCCAGCAAAAATATGTTCATTAATTCAACATGATAATGTAGGGTGCTTACAGAAATGCATTCAAATATTAGAAAACCACATAATGTAATTCACCACATTAACAGATCAAATGAGAAATATTTGATCATGTAAGTAGATACAGGAAGATCATTTGATAAAATTAATAATCAATTCATGAAAATCAGACTATTAGTCAGTGGGAGCATCTACTAAAATCATCCTTAATTGTGAAACATTAGACGTCATCAGACCAAATGAAGACAGAAATAAGGCGAAGATGATTTCTATCAGTACATTTATTCAACATCATGCTGGAAGTCTCAGGCAGAACAATTAGAGGAAAATGTAAAGCGTGCAGAAAGCTGAGGGATTTTAAAGGAGGAATCTAAACTATTATTCAAAGAGGATTGTCTAGAAAGAAAATACAAAAGAGTATATATAATATATAGAAGATACAATAAGAGCTCTGCAGACTTGCTGGGTGAAGATCAGGCTATGCAAATCAGTAGTGTTCTAATATATCAGCATGACCAATTTAAAAATGAAAGTAAAGAAATCCCTTCACAATTACAACAGAATACATGAAGCAAAAATGTAATCTAAATATTCCAGATGTCTGTAGCCATATTACTCTGGCATCCAGTCCTGTCTGATCTTGGCAGCTAAGCAGGGTCAAGCCTGGGTAGTCCTTGGATGGCAGAGCACTTGGGAATACTAGGTGCTTGGGAAAAGGACCAGGCAGCCACTCCTGAAACACTGAGCCACTGAAAAGTATGAATATCAGAGAAGAACTGACAATAGTGCAGGTCATGGGAGTGTCGGTAGTATTTTGTTCTGTTGTACCTAGGGTCACTACGAGTCAGACCTGACTCAATGGCACTTAACAACAGTAAAAACAACAGATATTCCAGATGTTTATGAAACCCATCATGTTCAAGTACAGAAATATTATGGATCACAGAGATGATGATTCTTTCAAAATTCATAAATATGATGTGACATCCATTAACATTAGATAGTTTTATTTAGTGGAACTTGAAAAACTGATTCTACAATGTATATAAAGCTTAACCCATAAAATAGTAAGAATAATTATGATTATTAGACATTTGTCTTACTGTAAACCTAAGGTGGTTAAGGGCTGGGATTTAGCTTAGTTGGTAGAGCGCTGTGCTGCAGTCTCTGAGGTCCCAAGTTCAATTCCCAGCACTGCAAAAATGGGAGAAGGACCTGGCAATCCACTCCCAAGGCAATCCGGAAACAGCCATTGAAAACCCTATGAGGGTCGCTATGAGTAGGATACCGACTTGATGGCACATAACAACAACAACAAGGTGGTTAAAATAGTTTGGTGGTATCTCAGGATAAATAGTCTAATGGAATAGAAGAGTGAGCTCAGAAATGAATCCAGACATATACCTTGACATATGACTGCACTGGACATCAATCTTATTTACCTCTTCAAAATCCTTAAGCTTTCCCCTTCTTTCAGTTCTGGTTTGCTGCTTGGCCCCTCACTCCACAAGGCTAGCTTTCTTTGAACTAGGATAACACATTTTACCATGAACATGGAATATGGCTTCCTGAGAAGTTGCTGAGGAGAATGTAACCAGAGTGTTCAGCCAAAGTGGGGCCCTTCTAGTGAGAACATAGATCAAAGGACCAAGAAGAGAAAGGATGCAACGAGCAGGTACACTTCCTCTCCCCTTCTCCTGCAGACACACCTAAGGTGATTTATGTTCAGTCTTCCCAGAGAAGTCTAAGGGGATGCTTAGCAGTTCATTAGGAGGTGACATTAGCCAGAATGACCATGTATCATATGGATTGCTTCCATTTTCTTTTACCCCACTATCATTTTCCCCCCATACTTGGAAATAATACAGTTTGCAAATAATTCTGGCTCAGATTTTGCTTTGTAGAGAACCCGGACCTAGAAGTGACAGATGGTGTCACAATATAGCATTTTAGGGAAAAAGAAAATCCACATATTCAATAAGTGTGTTTATGTTGAAAAGCAGGCCCTTGATATTTACCAACTCCCCCTCCAAAAGTATGTTCTGAATTGTTTATAATTATGAGAAGCAAATATGTAAAGCCTGAAGAAGAAAATGGAGTAAAATAGCTTTTATGACTGACAGCAGATTCAGGAATATTTCTTAAATAAACCACAAGAGGCAAGGTTTAAATGAAAAGACAGGTACTTTTGAATTTATAAAAATTATATCACTAAATATAGATAGACATGGGAGGGGAATTAGAGAGAGAAGGGAAAAGGAAGGAAGGGATTTTGATTAAGAAAACATTAAACAGATGATTGTTATTACATGGGATATACTCAGGATGTCTCTAAATAAAACAAAACATATAAGACATAGTCCAATGTATTAGCATTGGAAAAAATGAGAAGAGGCCAGATCGTGTATGTAATCTGAACGTAGAGTCATAAAGGATGTTCTAAAGGATTGGATATAGCTATAAAATAAAGAGATAAGTGAAAGATGACTATGAGATTTTGGGCTGGCATAACTGGAAAGACAGAGTTCTGATAAATTGATTTATAAGGCGCTCAATGGAGTAAATGCACAAGAGATCAAGATCACAGGTTTGGATATGTCAAATTATGGATGTCCATTAAATGTCAAGTAGAGACGCCTCGTAGACAATTGGAAATGTGAATCAGAACCACAGTGGAGAAGTGGAGAGGGCTGACATATACCTGTCCAACTGGCATTTGTTAAATGACTGGTATTTTAAAACATGTTCAAACATGCAAAAAATGTGAGTATATACTGAGCAGAGATGTGGGACAAAGGCAAGGACTGAGCACTGGGCTATTCCTGGACCAAGAGACTGGGCACAGGGGCAGTAAATAGTGAAAAGGAGAAAAAAAAAAAAAGGAAAATAAGAGAGGTAAGAACACAGTATCCTAGAACCTGGGTTATAACCGTGCATCCCGGAGGAAGTAATCAGTTATCGCAAATGCTAGTGACTTATTAAGAAAAACAGTGGGAAGTGACTTTTGGATTTAGCAGCATGGAAATCACTGATGGTCTTGAAAAGAACACTTCCAATGAAGTGATAGCTATGAAATGAATAGCATGAGTTAAGAGAGAATTAGGGAGGAATTGAAGGCAGTAAGAATAGACAGCTCTACTGGCTGAGGTGGCTCATGCCTGTAATCCCAGCAACTCAGGAGGCAGGAGGATTGTGAGTTTGAGGCCAGAGGCAGCCTGGATAACTTAGTGAGACCCTGTCTTAAGATAAAAAAAAAATGGTCTATGGTGCAGCCCAGTGTTAGAGCACTTATGAGCATTTACGAAGTATGTGTGAGGCCTTGGGTTCAACCTGAAAGTACCAAAGAGGAAAAAAAGAAAAAAAAAAAAAAGAAAGAATAGACAACTCTGAGGAAATTTGCTTCAAATGGGTGGCAAAAAATGTGAAGATGTGAAGTAGATGGAGATGAGAGAGAGAGAGAATGAGAAAGAGAGAGGAGGGGAGGAGAGAGAAGATGGGAGAGGGGAGAGCAGGGGGAGAGGGCAGAGATGGGGAGAGAGATGGGGCAAAGAGAGAGGGAGAGAGACCGGGAGTGGGGGAGAGGGAAAGAGGAGGGGAGGATAGGGGAGAAGGGAGTGGAGAAGGGGAGAGAGAGGGAGAGGGAGAGAGAGAGAGAATGAATAATTAGGAATTGGCTCATGTGATTATGAAGAATACAGAATCCCAAGATGTGCAGTTTGAGTCAATCACTTAGAGATCCAGGAGAGTCACTGACTTAAATCTAGTCTAAATTTGAAATCCTAAGAGTAAGGAGGGCAAATAGAATAATTCCCACCCAGATGCAGGCAATTAAGAAACTCAGGAATAATCAACAGCTCAAGTCTACAGGCAGAAACAAAGTTCCAGCTTAAAGGTCGTCAGTCAGAAGGAAGACTCTTTTACTCAGGGAAGAATCAGCCTTTTGGTTCTATTCAGGCCTTCAACTGATTTGATGAGGCCCACCCATATTGGAGAGGACAATCTACTGCACTTAGTCTATGATTTAAATGTTAATCTTATTCAGAGACACATTCATGAATACATCCAGAATAATGTTTGACCAAATACCTAGGCATTCTGTGGCCCAGGCAATTTGAATCATGAAATTAACAACACAGAACAAAATATAGAGACTGAGTGAAGTATGCCATTGAGCAAGTACAAAGTTTAGTAGGAACAGATACAGTTAGCCAGGCATGGTGGCACATGCCTGTAATTCCAGCACTCAGAAGGCTGAAGCAGGAGGATTGAGATTTCAAGGTCAGCTTGGGTGACATAGAGACTCCCTGATCAAAAAATCCAAAAAGATAAAAGAAAAAAAGTAGGTGCACTGTTGGTGAATGAATGTTCTGGAAAGTGGAGAACTGTACTTCATGGAATCTATGTAATTTCTTTTCTGATGATATCAATTTTCTCATTGGAGGAAGAACCAACAACATTAGCCAAGCATGAGACTGTAGAAGAGATGATGGAGACAGGATGAAAGAATAGATTTGCTTAGGGCATGAAAGAGAGAACTGACTAGGAGAATGGGTTATAATCATGAGCTCATGTGAAGAACTTGTTTGAAGTTTGGGATAATGAATTTAAAGTGAGAGAAACAAATGGATGTATTTTCTGTTCCAGTTCCCATGAGCTATAAAGGAGTCATATGTTCTCTTTAAAATGTAAGCTATATTATATCATTTGTCCCTTCAAAGGCTTCTACTGGCTTTGTAGCATACTCAGAAATAGTGTTACTTGTATAAGTTATCACAAAGATATCTCTCTATATGCAGATATATAGATAGGTATGGGGCTGGGATTTGGCTCAGTGGGTAGAATGCTGTGCTGCAGTCTCTGAGGTCCCGAGTTCAATTCCCAGCACCACAAAAATGGGAGAAGGGCCTGGCAATCCACTCCCAAGGCAATCCCAAAATAGTCAGCCATTGAAAAGCCCTATGAGGGTCACTATGAGTTGGATACCGACTCAACGGCACCTAATAACAACAACAACAACAATAGATAGGTATATAGATTTAAATTATCACTATAGTCAAGATAATAAACTTGAAACTCCTAAAAGTTTCCTTGTATTACTTTCTAATCCTTCCTTTTTAGCCTTCTTCCCCAGTCCCCAAGCAACTCACTAATCTTTCTTTCACTGTATGTATTTTCTAGAATTGCTCATAAATGGAATAATGAGAAATGACTCCTGGATTTGTTGTTGTTGTTAGGTGTTGTCAAGTCCTGTCCAACTCATAGTAATCCTCATTGGGTTTTCAATGGCTGATTGTTTCAGGATTGCTTTGGGAGTGGATTGCCACGACTTTCTCCTGTGACTCTTGGATTTAGCAGTGTGGAAATCATTAATGATGACTATATGTATTCTTTCAACAGCTGGATTCTTATATTTGGAAAAATCATTTAAAGATACACCCATGCTGTCATGTACATCAATCATTATTTCCTTTTATCAGAGTGTTCCATTTACCTGTTGACTGGTGCTTGGATAGTTTTCATTCGTGACTATGTCAAATAGATCTTCTGTGAATATTCATGCAAAAGTCTTTATATGAACTTTCAGTTCTTTGGGAAAACATGTAGGAATGGGATGGCTGAGTCATATGGTAGATGGATGATTAATTTTTAAGGAATATCTAAGTAGACAGTTTTTTTATTTTATAAAGTTTTATATTATTTTATATTCCCACCAGTAGTGTGTGAGATATAGTTTCCTCTATATCATTATTACCATGTGCTATGCTATTTTCAATTTTAGAATTCTAATAGGCATGTAGGGTTACCTCATTGTGGTATCAGTTGGCATTGTTCTGGTGATTAAAGATATCAGGCATCTTTTTATATGTGCTTATTTTACACCTCCAGGAGAAGGCAATCCACTCCTGAGGCAATCCCAAAACAATCACTCATTGAAAACCTTATGAGGGTTGCTATGAGTAGGACATGACTTGATGGCAACTAACAACAACAACAACAACATTTTACACCTCTGTACCTTCCTTGGTGTAACATCTGTTTGAAAATTTACCTAATTTTAAATTAGGTTGCTTATCTTATTATTGAGATTTGAGCATTCTTTATATATTCTAGATTCAGGCCCATTATCAAGCATGGGACTTGGAAACATTTTCTGTCCATATATGGTTTATCTTTTTATTACTTTACTTCATTGGGAGAGCCAAAAGTTCTGTATTTTCATGAAATTCAATATACTAACATTTTGCCTTTGAGTCATACTTTTGTTGTACTATTTAAGAAAACTTTGTCCACCCCAACATCATAAGGATTTCCTCCTCTGTTTCTATCTGATGTTTTATAGTTTTATATTTGCATACATGTCTATGATCAATTTTATGTTAATTTGTTATGTAGTAAGAGTACAAATGAATAATCTTTAAAAAAAAACATGGGTATATTTTCCCAGTATCATTTGATAAAAACACTATCCTTTTGCACTAGATTACTATGTCCCTTTGTCAAAAACAAACCTGGTAACTCTTAAAGTTAAATATCCTCTTTTCCAAAGTTGCCTGAGTTTTTTTAGGTCCTTTGTATTTCCAAAGGAGTATTAGAAAAATCTAGATAATTTGGATTTTTATTGAGGTTGCAATTAATTTATAGATCAGTTTGAGAGGAATAGATGGCTAAACAATATTGAGTTTTCAAATATCAGCATTATATATTTCTCAATTTATTTACATCTTCTTCACATTCCTTTTGCAATGCTTTATAACTTTTAAATATGGGTCTTATATATTTTTATATAAATTTTTCTCATGGTACTTTGTGGTTTTGATGCTATTCTAAGTAGGTTTTAATGCAATATGCATTCTTTCATCTTTTTTTTTTTTAAGCTGGGTATTGAATCCAGGGCCTTGTGCATGCTAAGTACACTCTACCACTGAGCTCCACACCCCAAGCCCTGAGTTTTATTTTCAAGACGAACTCCATCTCTTAAAAATATCTAGATTTTTTTCATACAAAGAGAAATATATCCATTTAAAACATTCCAAGCAGTGCATTGCTGTTATTTTGCTCTTATTTTATCATGTTAAGAACACTTAACATGAGATCTACTCTTATAAGTGGCAATGTTATTAAATCCTATTGTCAAATGGTTCTTTACTGTTAGATAAAACACTTTGTTGTTTTTAGGTGCCATTGAGTCAGGTCTGACTCATAGTGACCCTATGTATAACAGAATGAAACACTTCCTGACACTGTGCCATATCTGGCACTGATGTCAGTGCTTCTCTGTTATTCATAAGGTTTTCAATGGGTGATTGTTTCAGGAATGGGTTGCCAGTCCTTCTCCTGCTTTTGCAGTGCTGGGATGGAACCCAGGGCCTCAGACTTCACAGAGAAAGCCCTCAACCAACTGTGCTAAGCCCCAGCCCCTAATATAAGAAATATTAGAGAATTTACATGTAATGAAAATGATACCATAGAAAAATATAATTCTACATAAAGGAATATGAAGAACCAAACAATGGAAGCTACAAAGATAAACATGAAAAATGTATTTTCTTTCATCAAAATACATTTTTCAAAGAAACATGACTTATTAAAAAAGATGACTGCTTAAAACAGTAACAATGTGCTATGAGGTTTTAAAAACGTGTAAGTAAAGTCTGTGCTGCAGCCATACCACTGTGATGTCCGAACCCATCAGATCTCGGAAGCTGAGCTGGATAGGGCCTGGTTAATTCTTAGGTGGGAGGCCACCTGGGAACACCAGGTGCTGTAGGCATCGAAAACCCTACAAGTAGCAGAGAAGCATGACAATAGTGTTTCTTCTGTTATACATAGGGTCACTATGAGTGGGACACCTACTCAATGGCACCTAATAACAAGTAAAGTCTAGGACAACAGTGCCAAACCACTGAGTAAGAAGAAATAAAAGCATGTGGCTAGAGAGTTTTTATACTGTATATGAAGTGATACAGTATCACTCTAGGTGGACTCATAAGTTAAAGATGCATACTATATACACTAAAGCAACTACTAAAACAGCGAACATACTCAAAATGAGTTATAGCTAATAAGATAATAAAGGAGATTATAAGAAGTAATCAAATGATATAAAAGGAAACAAAAGAAGCCAAAGGAGAACAAAAGGCAGATGGGACAATTAGAAATCAGAGAACAAATTGGAGATTTAACCCAACTAGTTCAACAATTACATTAACTATAAATTTCTAAAGACTTTGAGAACTTAACAGCACATTAGAAATATTATATTTAGAAAATCTCCAAATAACATAATGACCAAACAACACATTTATATATAACACTTGGATCAAAGAAGAAATTGAAAAGAAAATTAGAAGTATTTTGAACTGAATGATACTGAAAGTGAAACAAAATCCATCTGATTCTCTTTTGCCTAAAAGAAATTCCACTTTAAACATAAAGACATGAATAAATAGAATGAAGGTATATAATGAGATATATACTAACACTGCTCAAAAAAAGTGGAAGAGGCATATTAATATCTGAAAATGAAGATTTCTGTTCAAAAGATATTATCAGGAAAGAGGGCCATTTGACAATGACAGAAGTATCAATTCACAAAGAAGTAACAATCTGAAACTTCCATGAATTTGATGATAAAGCTTCAAAACACATGAAGCAAAAAATGAGAAAATGCCAAAGAGAAATAAATAAAACTGCACTCTTTCTTCTATAATTGATTGAAAAAAAATAAATTAGTAGAGATGTGGAAGATCTGAATAACACTATCGATCAACTTAGTTTAATTGGTGTCCATGGGTGTCTCCAACAAACATCAGACTACATGTACTTTCCCAAGAATACAAAGAGAATTTGTAATGCTCAACCTTTACATAGACCATAACACTAATATTAAGAGGATTATTTTAAGAGGATTCAATCTTAAAAAGGTGTTATGATGATGCACTGATTTCACACAATTATATTAGAAATAAATTATAAAATGACATTTAGAAATTCCCAAAGTAAGTTAAGAATTAAGCACACTTCTATTAACATCTGGATCAAAGAAGCAAATAAAATGAAAATAGGTATTTTAAACTGAATGATAACAAGAATAATTTGTGGGTTAAAGCTATAGAAGGGCTTAGTTGTAAATTTATAAGAATAAAGGCCAATAATTAGAAAGGGCTGGGGTTTAGGTCAGTTGGTAGAGTGCCACTCAGCACTCTCTGAGGCCCTTCTTTTGATCCCCAGTGCTGCAACAATGGGAGAAGGATGTGGCAATTCACTGCCAAAACAATCAGCCATTGAAAACCCTATGAGGATCACTATGAGTCAGACCTAACAACAACAACAAAAATAGAAAAACCTCCATGTGTCTGTCAATTTGTCATGTTGCGGGGGCTTTCCTGTTACCGTGATGCTGAATACCATGGCACCAGTATTTCAGATATCAGCAAGGCCACCCATGGTGAACAGGTTTCAGCTGAACTTCCAGACTAAGACTGACTAGGGAGAAAGACTTGGCAGCCCACTCGCAAAATCATTGGCCGTTGAAAATCCTATGAATATCAGAGAAGCACTGTCAAATATTGTGCTGAAAAATGAGACACCCAGGCTGGAAGGCATCCAAGAAATATCTGAGGAAGAGTTGCCTCCTCAAAATAGAATTGCTGTTAATGATGGGAATGAAGTAAAGCCCTTGGGACTACCTTTCCTTGATATGACACAACTCAAAATGAGAAGAAACATAGTGTCTGCAACACTGGCTCAAACATAAAAAGACTGTGTGCATGACACAATATTTGGCAGTGTTTCATTCTGTTCTCCATAGAGTCACTGAGTCAAATCCAGCAGCACCCAACAAAAACAAATTAGACAAAGATCATAAAGGTCTCAAATCAGTTACCTCAGTTTCTCACTTAATAAATCAGGAAAAATAAAGAACAAGTGAACCTGAATATGATCAGAAGAATGAAAGTAATTAAAATCAGAGGACAAATCAATGAAATGCAAGATAGAAAACAATAGAAAAAAGTCAAACAAAAACTGATTCCTTAGAAAGTAAAAATGATGACCTCTTGTCAGATGAATCAGGATACTAATGTAGAAACACAAATTATTAATATCAAGAATTAGGTGATGTGATAAAAGTGTTCCACAGAGATTAAAAGGATAATAAGGAATATTATGAACACCTTTATATTAGTAATTTAGATGAAATGAATTTTTTTAAATGTTGTATTAGTCAGGTGTTGTCACTGTAGCAGAAAAACAAACCCAAAAAACTTATGGGGGAAGAGATTAATTGAGGTCTCACAGTTAGAGAATTAGTCAATAATGGCAACAGAACAGGTATGGTGGTAGCATTGTTAGGATCTGTGGCTGATGACATCATGGCATGGTGGACCACGAAGAGTGACTCAAGCCTTATCTTGAGGAGATGAGTACTTCCAAAGGCACACTTGCAGTGACATCATTTCTGCAAAGGTAAGACTTGCCTCCCAAAGTTTCATAACAGTGAAACTTTGGGAGGCAAAGTGCTACCAGCTGAGGACCAAATACTAATACCACCAGCTGAGGACCAAATACGACCTTTGGAGGACATGGGACACTTTATATTCAACCCATGACAAATGTGAATTATCCACTGAAGAAAAAATAGCTAACCTATTTAGCCCTTCTTCTCTTAAAAGTATCAAATTTATTTTTTAAGAACCCGGCAGTAAAAACTCCAGACTCAGTGGGTGTCCATAATAAATTTCAACAAATTTTTAAGGGTAGTATCAGTTTTACCCAAATCCTTCCAGAAAATTGAAGAGAAAGAAATACTTTCCCAATTTTTCCCTCTGAGGTCTGTGTTTCTCTGAGATAAAACAAGACAAAGACATTAGAAGAAAAGGAAAATACAGGCCAATATTCCTCATGAACATAGAAAATACTATTAATTATAGGTTATTCCAGAAGCACAACATTAATTCAAAATTAAAAGAATAATCATTAGAATGGATCATGTTAAGCAACTACAAAAGGAAAAAAAAAAAAACAGGTGAGTATCTGAAAGGGGGCAGTAAAAGCACCTGATAAGATCCAATAGGCCTGCAGCCATAGCCCTGTGACATCAGACCCATCAGATCTTGGAAGCTAAGCAGGGTGGGGCCTGGTTAGTACCTGGATGGGAGACCACCTGGGAACACCAGAAGCTGTAGGCTTAGGAGAAGGACCTGGTAACCCCCTCCCAAAAATCAATCTGCCATTGAAAACCCTATGAACAGCAGAGAAGCACTGACAATAGTATTTCCCCTGTTGTCCAGAGGGTTGCTATGAGTCGGATACCGACTTGACGGCACCTAACAACAACAACAAGATCCAATATTTCATTTCTAGTGAAATATCTCCACAAACCAGGTATTGAAGTCACCTTCCTTAACCTAATAAAAGACATGCAAAAGAAACTAACAGCTAACAGCACACTTAAAGGCCAAAGACTGAATCCTTTTTTCCTAGAATGAGGAACAAGCAAAAGATGTCTACTCTTACCACTTCTATTTAACACTATAACTTTCTAGCTTGTGTGATAAGATAAGAAAAAAACAAAAGGCATTCATTGGGAAGGAACTAGTAAACTTCCCCTTATCCATTGATTATGATGATATATGTACAAAATCCCATGTGATCTAGAAAAAGAATACCAAAATAATAACTATTTATAAAGGTTGCAGGATTCAAAGTCTATATAAAATCCAATAGTATCTTCTGGAGTTTATCTCAGTTAGTAGAGTGCTGCTCTGCGCTCTCTGAGGCCCTGGGTTTGATCCCCAGCACCACATAAACAGGAGAAGGACCTGGCAGCTCACTCTCAAAGCAATCTTGAAATGATCAGACATTGAAAACCCTGTGAATAGCAGAGAAGCACTGACAATAGTGCCGGACATGGCGCGGTGTCGTGAGTGTTTCATTTCTCTGTACATAGTATCATTATGAGTCAGACCTGACTCAATGGCACCTAACAGCAATTTCTTATACTGTGAGTTTTCTAGTGATTAATTCTTTTGTCTTAGAAAGCTTCTATAATTCAAGGCAGAAAGCTTCTATAATATAAGCTAATGCCTATTTCCTTGAGTAAGATTGGCTCTGTACAACATAAAAGAACTACTTTAAACCCTTCACTTATGACAACTTCCTAAAGACAAGGAAGTAAAAAGTCACTGAATCCTTCAAAGTGCTTTTATTTGTGAATGGACATTGGACTGAAGCAGAGACCAAGAATGCCTGGCAATGGTTTGGGGAAAAGGGTTCAATGATTCTCCATTTTTACTACTTATGAAATTGTCTTCAGGGGCTTAGTAACAGTCATTTTACTTTCCCAATCTCTTGAAAAGTACTCATTTCATTTCCTGTGTTTTGTCTTCTCTCTCACGTTTATGACCTCATTATCAATGAGAGTTAATTGGACCATCTTCTCTTGAAATCATAAGTACTCCCAAGTTTACTACATTAACTTCAGGATTGATGAACCAGAAGGATTCAGTGGGATGCATGCACTGTTTTCCAAATGAGGAAAAACTAAGGTTCAGTGATATTTTCTCCTAGTAACACTGAACATGCAGTCATTGCTGATTCATATTTTAAAAATACTATCTGAAATTCCCAGATGATAACTACGATTTTCCCCTCCAGCTTGTAATAATGAGTCTATAAAATGTAGCCTTTTGGCTCACATATGTACTTAGGGGCTAAATTATATTATAATCACACCATAATAAAGCCTTATAAGCAGCCCTCATGGGAAGTTAATCTGAACTCTTAGGTCAGAGCTCTAAAGTTGCTGAATAATTGTCCTGTGTATTTAGAGAGTATAATCAGTATTCATGTACCCAAATCCATAGGAAAAGATGACAGCCAGTATGCCTTTCCTATCCGTTTTTCTCAGATAATTATTTGGTATGATTCTTTTAAACTCAGTTATTATTTCCTCCAAATGATCACTGATAACTGTGGCATGACCATGCCAGATATAATTTATCAGAGAGTTTAGATAGGTTTTATAAGTTTAGCCAATCAACTCATCTTACAATTGCTCAGTTTTGTCTTCACTTAAATATATACTTAAGAGTTTCGATATATTTTTGTATATCTTGACTATTCAGTTTAGTTGTCTAATTTAGTTTTCATATAAATATACACTTAATTTCTATTTATTTATTTATTTACTTATTTATTTATTTTTGCAGTCCTTGGGGTTGAACCTAGGGCCTCGCGATTGCATGCGCTGCAAGAGCTAGACCACTGAGCTGTACCCCCAGCCCATTTTTTACTTTTTAAGACAGGGTCTCACTAAATTACACAGACTGCCTCTGGTCTTGAACTTGTGATCCTCCCGCCTCTGCCTCCCGAGCTGCTGGGATTACAGGCATGCACCATCATGCCTGGCTCACAACATACACTTAATTTCAAGAGAGTGAATTCCACCAGATTCAGTAGCTATTAGTAGAGTTCTGATGCCATGTCTTACGTATTTTGGAAATGTCGTTCAGAGGGACAAAGCCTTGGAGAAGGACATCATGGAGAATGGCAAGTCAACAAGAAACATGAAGACCCACAATCAGATGGATTGACACAGTGACTGTAACAATTGGCTTAAACATAGAAAAGATCATATACTTGGCACAATGTCAGAGAGTGTTTCATTTTATTGTACATAGTGTTGCTGTGAGTCAGACCCAATTCGATTGCACATAACAATTAGGTACAGTGCAATATTGTGGATTATCTGAGAGTAATACTATTTTTAGTTATTATCACTACCACTTACTCAGCAGTAACTACATTTGGTATGATGGGATGAACTTTATAGAATTAGCTCACTTAATTTGCAGAAGAACAAGTCAGGTGTTAGTATTCTGTACAAATATAAGCAAATTAAAGTATTTGCAACTATAACCTTTCTAGAACTGTTAGGTTTAAATCCAATACTTCTGGGTAATATACCATAGTGCTACTGGCAAGATCCACTTTTATAAATCTATGTTACAATAAATTGCAACATATAATCAGGAAGAAGAAACTTCAATAGAGTTTCTACCAACTTTTGGTGTTATGCATTCAGACAGATAAGCTGTTTTCTAAAGCTGGGATAAGAGTTTAGAAAATTTACAGAGTGAGACTGCATGAAAATGTTCTCCTTTAAGTCTTAGAAACAGAACACTGGGCCCACATATCTACGAGACTGTAACGACTCAGTATTTACTGGAGAAAAAACTTTAGAGGATGTTCAAATTTTGTAATTGATTAGTATATGATTCATTTGGGGCTAAATAGGGCCCTAAACATGTGCAAACTAATCTGGAAGCCTGCAAAGAATGTTTTTTTTTTCCAAAAGACACAGGCATAGGGGAGAAAAATAGAAAAACAGAATCATAAAATGCTCAACATGAGTAAAATGAATATCTTGTGCTAAAGTCTTTTGGGGAATGGGAATGAGGTAGTGCTGGGGATTAAACCCAGGGTCTTACAACCAAAATCTTATAGTGTTGGAAGACAAGTAATAATGTATGGGGGCTGACTTTGGAACAACAACTTTATGTAGAGTTTATAATATAGAGTAATTTTTATTTCTGCTTTCTTCATAAGATTGATGACACACATGCACACACACAATGGTTGTAAAAAGACAGAGAAAATTTATTTATATGTGTGTAATTGATACTGAAATCTTCTGAAAGAAGAGGAAAAAAGAAAATGTTAGCTGGTAGGGGAGAAAGTGCAAAGACATTTAAATTTGTTTGTAATGATTGCCAAAAAATAATAGCTGTCATCAAGTATGGTCTGCATAAATCCTACAACCAGTTGCAGAGCATGAAGAATAGCTGCTTCTGGATCAATGCACAGTCATTTAATGGGTCCATCAAGCTGACAGAGAACCAAACATGATACACATGAATGCCCAAGAAGAGTGTCTGTGGATGTCAGCCTGTGTATGTCAATGAAACAAGAGTACGGGGGTATCAAAGCATGCTCACAACCACTGATACGCTTGTTTCTGCGACAGTAACAGAACCAGAGGCTGATTCTGGTCTACTCTCTGCAACTTGGACTGCAATCCTAGTGACCTTTATGGCACTGACCCACAGCAATAGGTATGGAAGCCAAAATAATCGAGCTGAGAGATGAGAGAAAGCTTTCATTGCACTGGACAAAACAGGAACATTCCTGTGAATGGTCATAATCACCTCACTTTTGGCTTGCTTTTGTGCACCTGTTCCCTGCCAACTCTCATGAATTTGTTATGATGGCCATTTACCTCCTAAATGGACTGAGCTTTAGAACATTTTGTGGAACATTTAGTCATCTATAATGAAATCCTCTTAAGGGTGAGGCCACCACAGTGCTGACTTTCATAGGCATCCACCAAATGCTTTAGGCTTTGTGATTTACAGCTAGCCTTGGCTGTAACCTTTATGAGGTCTTTCAGTTAACATAAGGAATTCTTTTGGATACTTATTTTTTAAAAAATAACAGCAGCAGCAACAACAACAGTATTGCCTAATAACAGGCAGCACTGTTAGGTAAATACTTTCTGTAGTTGTCTTTCCATACTCATTGTGGACTGATTCCAGGATCACTTGTGGATACCGAAATCTGTAGGCACTCAAGTCCCTCACATAAAATGTTGTAGTATTTGCATATAATCTACATATATCCATCCTCCTGTATAGTTTCAATCATCTCTACATTACTCATAATAATACAATGTAATTGCTGGGTAAATGTTTGTAATATATTACTTAGAGAATAATGACATGAAAAAAATCTATACATGTCTAATACAGAGGTAATGCAATTAAATATATAAATATATATTATAAATGCAATTTATAATACAATTTATATATACATACATACACACACACACACATATATACATACATATACATATACACACACATATACGTCAGGAGAAGGATGTGACAATCTACTCCTGAAGCAATTTTGAAACAATCAGCCATGGAAAACCCTATGAGGATCACTATGAGCTGGACCCAATTCGACCACAACTAACAGCATCCATATCTATATCTATATCTATATCTATATCTATATCTATCTATCTATCTATCATTTCTGAGGCAGGGTCTCACTGTGTAGCCCAGCTTAGTCTTGAACTCACTAGGTAGCCTAAGCTCACCTAAAACTTGTCATCCTCCTCTCTCCATCTCCTAAGGGCTAGGATTACAAGTGTACACACTTTGCCTGGCTCTAGAAAATCTTAAATTCTGGGCTGGGCTTGGTGGCATGTGCCTGTAATCCCAGCAGCTTGGGAGGCATGGTGGGAGGATTGCAAGTTTGAGACCAGAAGCAGTCTGCATAATTTAGCGAGACCCTGTCTCAAAAACTAAAAAAATGGGCTGGGGGTGCAGCTCAGTGGTCCAGCATTTGCAAAGCATGTTAAGTGTGAGGCTCTGGGTTCAACCCCCAGTACTGAAAAAAAAATTCTTTGGGGACAGAACCCATGGATACAGAGGTTGGACAGTATTTTATTTGTATGAAAGGAATGGAACCTTCATTTTCAAACCATGTGTATGTGGTAAATAAATAACATATTGTACTTTAATTTTTTGCAAGAACTGGGGCTTAAACCCAGGGCTTGTCTCCTGCTAGGCATACTCCACCACTGAGCTGCACTCCACCTCTTTTAGATTAATAATTTATTTGAGACAGGTTCTCACTAAATTGTACCAGGTGCTTGTGGCCTTGAATTCATGATCTTCCTGCTCCATGCTCCCACAGTGCTGGGATTCCAGCTATGCCCCGTGTAATATATTGTACTTTAAATCACAGTCCAAACATACTATTTGGTTATCTTATGGTATTTAAACACATCTATTTACAGTGAAGATCAAACTACTTCCTCTGAACCATGAGAGGTGCCCATATAAAAAACCTGCTTTACAGGTGATATGGTCCACCTGCAAGATAATAAGTATTTTTTTTTCTTTTCCCCAATATTAGCATTGTGAGGGGTTAATTATTCTCTAGAAGAGCTTGTAATTACCAACAGTAAAATACTATTTATATATATAGACTTTTGATCAACAAACATCCAGACAATTTGGCAATGATCTTGGCAGTGTCAGAAATATGTTATTAGAGACTAAACTGTCTCAGATAAATCCTTAGGCTGTGGAGGGCCTGGAAAATTTATATGGCTCTTTTGATGATAAAACTGCATTTATTTTTCCACAGTGCTTGAGCCATCAGAAAACCATTACTAAAATACGGAACTACAAGTCACGCTAGAAATTTGGGTGGGATTACTTTGTTCTTCAGCAGATGGCACAGTCTTTGCTTTCTGCCCACTCTATGAGTTACTTCATCATTATGGTCCTGCCTCTTTAATCGACAAATATATAAGCTAAGACAGGATCCATAAAACTAATCACACTTTCCTGCTCATAATTACAGTTCTGAGAATTTTAAGAAAATATATCAGCCTAAGCCAAACCTCTTTTGCATTAAGATGCTTCTATATAATGAAAAGCAGACACATATACTCCTGTACTTTTGCTCCATATATAAATACATATACAGCTGCATACCAAATAGCCAATAATGTTCTTGTTGTTGTTGTTAGGTGGCAGGGAGTTGAATCAGGCTCATTGCGACCCTGTGTACAATAAAATGAGACATTCCCCAACACTGTGCTCTGCCTGGCACTATGTCAGTGTTTCTCTGCTATTCATAGGGTTTTCAGTGGCTGTTTCAGAAGTGGGCTACTATGTTCTTCTCCCATTTTTAGGGTACTGGGGGTCAAACCCAGGTCCTTAGAGTGAGCAGAACAGCCCTCTACCAACTGAGCTAAACCCTAGCCCCAATAGCCAATAATAGAGGAATTTATTTACTTAGTTAAGCAACATAAACCAAGTAAAACTTTTAAAAAAATGAATGAATGAATGAATGAATTACAGTGAAGGGGATGGAACCCAGGGCCTTGTATATGCCAGGCAAGTGCTCTAACACTAAACTACATACCAGGCCATGAGGTAAACTCTTAAACATCTATTAAAATTATTCTTATAAGTACTATAAAAATTTAAAGAATGTTTATACCATTTAAAGTTAAATGGCAGACCATGATATAGTATGCATAATACATAAGCAAATTTATGTGTCTCATTTTTTTTCCTTTGAGACTATTGGGCTGAGGGTGAAATTCATTGGTAGAACACTTTCCTAGCAAGCATGTGACCCTGAGTTTGATTTTCATATCATGAAAGAAAAAAACAAAACCCTAAAACAATAGCAACATGGACTCTGAATTCAGGTTGCTTAAATGTGAAATCTGGGTTAAAACTTTATTCTCTGTAGGCTCTTGGATAAATTATCTTTCCTATGCTTTAGTTTCCTCCAAAGTAAAAGGGAAGGTACTACAAACTAGGACAGTCTGTTGTTATGACAGTCATCCTAGATGATATCTCTGGAATACTTGGTGGGATAACGGTCATGAAACCAACATCTAACAACATTTACTCACCACCCCTTAAGTAATGTGGTACATGTGAAGGAGGAGATTTGCTCCCCCAGACCACTCTAAGATACCATGGGGATAAATTAAAATGGAAAGGGTGAGTTTCGATTCTGTGAAAGGTAATGAAGGTGTCAAATATTTACTTTTATCTTCCTCAGAGACTCATGGATTTTACTCAGGAACTTTCTTTCATAGTTCTGTATTGCTTGAAGGAAACAGGATTGAAGAACTGAACAAGATAGTTAATCTAAGCAGAAGAATCAATTCATGCCATTAAGGCAAGCCTATGTCTTCCCCCGGCCTTCTCTCAACTTAACTTACTGTGTACTGCTGCCTTCTCTGCACACTCTACAGGCCCTGGGTTCAATCCCCAGCAACGCAAAAGGGGAGAAGGACCAGGCAGCCCATTCCTGAAACAATCAGCCATTGAAAACCCTATGAATAGCAGAGAAACACTGACATACAAGAACAGCAGTACCTGACAACAGAATTCAGGTAAAATCCACTACTACTAGTATTAAATCATACACAAAATTTTGAAGATAATAAACTCACAATAGCCTACCTGAATTTTTCTTTGTGTCCACTATAAACTTACATAAATAGCATTACTTCCTTTGAAAAGGCGCATGGTTTTAAAGGTTAGTTAAGCATGACAAAAAGAAAATGTTTAAGTTTGGGATGCTTCCAAGAGATGCCAATAAATCTCCACATCTGCTCTATTATCTCAATTGCACCAAGAAACATTCTCTCGATTAGTTAATTAACTTTAAGAACAAACCAAATTAGTTTAAAATGCAATTTAAACACAAGCCTATAAATTGTAATTAAAACTGTGTGCTGTTGGTATGAATTTTTCAAAATATTTAAGGAGGGTGGATTTCAAAGACTACATTTCATGGGAGACCAATAAACAGAAGCAAATTTATTCAAATGGTAGATTTTCAAATAATGTTTTAATTAGCTCCTTAGTCACAATGATTTAGAAATCTAGATAAGAAAATGTCTTCTCATTGTAGATGACTAATATGAAATTTCCTTTTGTATTCTCAGCAGTTGATAAAGCCTATTTTTCATAATAAACCAATGCACTGACTAGTAAAATTAAAATATGAATGCAGAACTCAAGACTGTTAAAAGCAGCTAACAACACTGGTTTGCAAATACTTACAAGGCTACAGATAGTGTATTAGTCTAATGGCATAATCTACACCAATCATTAGCCTTCATACATAACATTGTGAATGTTAAAATTTCTTGTCTTAAACTTATATGTGTGGCAGAAATGTATTTAAATTTATTAATTATAAATGAAATTAATGGCTTTATTCTTACTAATCATATGTCATTATCAAGCAAGTGCCTCTCTAGTCATATAAAACTTGGTAAGGCATGGTTCTTTCCTTCTTAGAAAAGAGAATATAATTTCTAAAGATGGCACTATTTTTTAAATGTCCAGAGTATAATACTAATAATAATTTTAGGCAAGGCATGAACTAAATTGAATTCTTTCAACAATATAATACTCCAGGAAAACCAAACTTTTGAACTTTTTGGTATCATCCTTGAGAGCTATAAGAGCCATCTCAGGGTTTTGTGGTAGTGTTGGAATGTGATATTTAAAAATGACTTATTTTATCAAAACAGTCATGTTTTTGCTGAATCTGTTCCTCTGGCTTCATAAATTTGTTTATTTGTCTAGTTTTGTCATCAACACCGTTAAGGAACAGATGGAGATCAACATCACTCAACTTAGGCTTGAAAGCATTTATTAAGCCATCACTCAGATTTCCTTTCTTCAGATAAAATTTCTCCACTTTTAATAGAGAAGTGATAAGATTTTTAACAGGCTATGATGAAATTGAGCTTAAATCTTTAAAACTTCTGATTAATTCCTTCTTTAATTTTTTTTCAAATGTATTCTCATTAGAGTGTATAGTTTTCTTTAATCTAGTGGTTTTAATTTGAATGACAAGTATTGATTTTCTCCTATATAATATTCAATTTTATATATACTACAGATAACACGCCTGCAGCGGTAGCCCTGTGGCATCCGATCCCGTCACATCTCGGAAGCTAAGCAGGGTCGGGCCTGGTTAGTACCTGGATGGGAGACCGCCTGGGAACACCAGAAGCTGTAGGATTGGGAGAAGGACCTGGCAACCCCCTCCCCAAAATCAATCTGCCATTGAAAACCCTATGAACAGCAGAGAAGCACTGACAATAGTGTTTCCCCTGTTGTACAGAGGGTCGCTATGAGTCGGATACCAACTCGACAGCACCTAACAACAACAACAACAGATAACACAGTCCTGCCACTGTGGCATCTTATCCCATCAGATCTCGGAAGCTAAGCAGGATTGGACCTGATTAGTACTTGAATGGGAGACTACCTGGGAACTCCAGGCCCTGTAGGCTTGGGAGAAGGATCCAGCAGCCCACTCTCAAAAAACAATCACTCCCAAAAAACAATCAGTCATTGAAAACCCTATGAATAGCAGAGAAGCACTGACAATAGTGTTTCACCTGTTGTACATGGGGTCACTATGAGTCCAGACACCAACTCACCTAACAACAGCAACAACAACAAAAATAGTATCTTCCACTTAAAGACATGAAAGAAATAATGGAAAGGGGATTTCTTGAAAGTTTTAAAAAAGAGAAAGATGGTAAACATTTGGAGATGGTATAATAAGAAAGTAAGGTCTGCCTCAGAATCTATGAGGTTCTTATTTAAGTTGACAGGTGTTTAAGATACTATAAGTTGAATAGATAGTCTTTGAGAAAGAAATCAAAGTGAAGCAAAGAAGGTCATACTGGTATTAAAAAAACAATTATAGAAAATAGAAAAGTCTATTGATTTTTTTAAAAAAAGTCTTTTCTACAAGGGAAAGGAAGAGGCTTCTACATTCCTTTTCTCCAAAAGCTAGTAGATGTGAGAGTACAAAATATTCCTCCCCCTCCCTGCCAGGCACTGCCTATGTATGGGATGGATGTTGTTGTTCATTTTTTGCCTTATATTCTGACAACCCCCAAAGTCACTGCTGATAGGGCTCAGCTTTATGGAGCCCCCTGTGTTGGTCCATATATCATATCAGACATCTCCTTCTACTGCAGTGTCAAATTTTTATTATGGGTGATTATTATTTGCAAGAAGGTCATACCCTCATTGGCTGCTCCTAATCAATGGCTGAGGGTCATGGGAATATTGATTCCTTTAATAACCAGCTTTGGTTTGATGACTCCCTTCATCTTTACCCACTATTCCTGAGGTTTCCTGTAGTCTATGGCAGTGGATCCCAGCCTTTTTGGCCCCAGGGACCAGTTTTGTAGAAGACAATTTCTTCATGGACCAGTGGAGGCACAGGGCAGGGAGTTCAGGTGTTAATGTGAGTGACAGGGAGTAGCTGTAAATACAGATGAAGTTTCACTTTCTCACCTCCTGATGTGCAGTCCAGTTCCTAACAGGCTACAAACAGGGGCCTAATGTTTACTTTCCTTTCCTCTCTCATAATATAGTGTTAAGAAATATGGACTTCCTACTAGGCATGGTGGCTCATGCCAGTAATCTCAGCAACTCAGGAAATGGTGGGAGGAAGATCACAGGTTCAAGGCCAGAGGAATCCTGCATAACTTAGTATGACCCTCTCTCAAGATAAAAAATACAAAATGGGCCAGGGAGTAGTCCAGTGATAGAGCACTTACACAGGATGTGTGAGTCTCCGGGTTCAACCCCCAAGTAGCACAAACAAAAAAAATAGGGACTTCCATAGAACTTCAGATTTTTCATTTCATTTGCAAAAGTGTTCTAATTGGACAAGACAAGCAATAAGTGGATAGCGTATTGGAGGCTGTCCAGTCATCACTGGAAGCCTCCTGCAGGAAGAAAGGCCTCAGTGAAAACCCAAGGATGGACTTTAATGTGAACCCACGGAGACCTGTGCTCAATTAAGTTCACTGTACTAGAAGCATGTCAGATATGTTCCTACTCTTAAAGGCTTCCATTATTCTTTACATATTACCTTTGCTCTCATGCACCTCAGTGTCTCATTTTTTTTTTTTTTTCTGAATTGGGCAACTCAAGCCTTCATTGCTGAGGGGTCTGTATTATTAGTGATGCTGCTATAGCCTTCCAATAACAATTACCAGAGATCATAGAGGTACTAAGAAGTACCACATAGAACATCCTGGGTTGCAGACATATACCTCCATTTGCCTTGATAGTAAGGATCTAGCAGCCACCAGCCATTATACTGATTCCCTTCTCTATTGTCTCAGCAGCATAATGAGCTCCAAGTGTCTAGCTGACAGTGTCAGCTTCCATGCATTCAACTCATGTTGTGTTCCTGTTGGAGGATTCTTCTCTTTGGAGCCAGGACTTCTAAACAAAAAGAGCCCAAAGTTTTGAAGATGGGGGGCTTGGCTAGTAGATCACTAGGGATTATTCTGAGAGAAACAACTCTTATTTGCATCTTTTAATTCCTTGATCTTTCAATTCTGGTTGGGGGAGAAAAATAACTCATATTTAACTTGCTAACTCAGACTTCACCCCAGAAAATGCTATATTCACCTTATAAAGCATTTGCCATGTGCCTGCCTGCCATCCTAACTGAATGTTCCAAAAGCTATTATGCTATTCTCTCAGGCCAGGTGCTTCAAAGCAGTGGAGGACATGCTAAGTCTAGAATTCTGTTGATGTAAGCAAATTGCTGCCCTGGAGTTTTGGAAAGTGAATTCCTTCTTGAGAAGCAATGCTGAGTAGTGAATGCGGGATTTTATAACTCCATTCATCATGAGTTTGGCAGATAATGGAGGCAGAATCAATGTAGATATGTCTCTGGCTGATGCGCTTTCCAGGTAAAACAAAACCAGGTATACTGTTTTCTTCCCTCTAGCAGTTTTTTTTTGCACTGATTTTATTTTTTAAGGACAATCCTAGTATGGTAGCGTTGCAATGCTGTAGCTGTGCAATTTTAGGAAACGCCAACACATCATTCAAAACTATCTGTTAATTAGGCCAATTGTTTCTTTCCCAGTTAACTGTTCATGGTGCCGCTCCTCAGGAGGTCAGAAGGGTGGATTGGAAAGAGAAAGGAGAGTGCAGCAAGATCAGGAGCCATGGGAATCTGAATCACTTGTTCATGGCACCTACTTCCGTCTCTAGGATTTATTCAGGCCCATACTTGGCACATATGACTTTGATTTGATAATGAAGTCTTGCTGTGCATCTTACAAATTATATCCTGGTGGGTTAGACAACTCCTACCTCATATAGCCAACTTATTTTGCATGGTGAATAGGTAATTCATGCATAATTTTTATGAGGGCTCAGGAACAAGCCAGAAACTGATTTTCAAAGTTATCCAGAGAAGATAAAATATGCTTCTTCAGAAATCCTGGCTCTTTCCTGTGATTTACCTATCAGTCCCTACTCAAGGCTCCTACAGCAGCACTATCTTCTAAAGGCACTATAAGCACCATTTACCATGCTTACTCTCAGGGTTTGCATCACAAGGCAATTGTTGTGGTGGCACAAAACTATTTTAGAAACTTACATTGCTCAGAACTGTTCTCATTTGACAGTCTTATAAAATTCTGTAGATGAATTATAGTAATGCACTCAAAAAGTATATAATTCATCCAATATTGAGCCTCTCTAGGCATTATACCTCTTTCTTAGTGATAAGATAAGCCAGATCCACCAACTTACCCTTTACCAGAGAGGGGCATCTTTTTGTGTGTGTATGTGGTGAACCCAGGGCCTTGAACAATCTAGGCAAGCACTTCACCATTGAGCTTCAAACCTATCCCAAGAAAGGATAAGCCTTAGGCTACTGGATCTCTGGAAATTTTATTCAGGTGGCAGGATCAAAAATTTGTGTAGGCTTATTTCTTCCTCTGGAATGTATATTTCTCATCAAATTGCATTAGACAATTTCTAGGCTATTATAATGCCATCCAAGATAAAGCAAAGCTAAAATACAGATAATCCAATGACATAAAACATAAAAGAGCAAGTAAATCAATTTTATTTGCTTATCTGTGAACATGATTATAATTAATTCTAAAACATTGCCTGATAGTAGTCAAATGTAACTACAGTAGGGCGAATATACTGAAAAGTCAATATATATTCAAAGTTACATTTTTACAAGAAAGTATGAATAAAAAAGGAAAGGGACAATGACCGTTCTTACATTACGATTTAGTAACTTGGAATTTAAGAATTGTTTCTAATGCTATGTACGTTTCATACTCACAGAAGTAGACCAGACGGCTGAAATAAAAGTAGAGATTTCTATAAACATAATAGGTTGTATTAAGCCATCCATTATGCCGGATACAATTTCCATTTAATGTCAGAAATTGGCTTTTGAAGATGGCACTCAAAAAAAAAAATCTAAGCTTTCAATTTTTGCAGCTTCTAAATTGATTAAAGTAGAAAAAGAAGTGTTAAGGAAACATTTTGAGAATATAGTCATTCAAATCTCATTTTGGGGGTGGGGACAGGTAGTGCTTTGTTTTTATTACATAGGAGAAGGATAAGGAATGATAGAGACAGCAATAAAAAGGTAACCATGTCAGGGAGTGAAAAGGATTCACATCAGAGTTCTTTAGCCCTTTACTATTAGAATATAAATACTACATCTTGAAATAAACTAGAAAATGAAGGAATATCTCTTTCTCTTTAAAGTGCCATATCAGAAGAGGTAAGCTTTTCTCTGAGAATCAGGAGAGCTGCCTTCTGAAGTTTCTGTGATCAAAAATGGGAAAGGCATTGGTGTGGAAAGACTGATATTTGAATCTCACAAAACTGGCTTTCAGCACCAGGATTGTTAAGAGGAAGGCTATCAGAAGACCTCACCTTTTCAACACAATCACTCTGGGCACCGGCAGCTGGGGAAACCTAACTGCAAACTAACACAGGAACTCTGCCCAATAATTTTTCAAGCACATAAATATTCTTCATTCACAAAAATTATTTTATGAAAGGATTAAAAGATCATTGTTATTTATAACAAATTGGAGTGGGAAAATGCAACATTTTGACACTTCATGCCCTGGAACTGCTATAGCTTATCCATAGTGAGTTTTCCTCTGCTTCATTATCTCATAAGGAGACCATCTCATTGGTACGAACTCTGCTTTTCTTCAGCTGTGTCACTGATAAAAAAAAAAGGAAAATGGATTTTGGGCAGTAAAGTCAGTAAAGCCTTTTACTCCAACTTTGGTCTATATTTGACACATTGTTGCTACATTTTCATAAATAGTTTCATCTGAATGGGGCCCCCCAATTACAGAATTTTATTAAAACTACTTTAGCATATGCATCATACTTTTCACTTAAATTATCCTTAGTGACTATTGCTTAGCATAAATTTTATGCTCAATAAATATCATTAAGTATCAATTCTAGTCCAAAAAATCTATCTGAATACCAATCAACTAGTATAAATTAGGGGCTGAGATTTAGCTCAGTTGGTAGAGCACTGCGCTGCAGTCTCTGAGGTCCCGAGTTCAATTCCCAGCACTGCACAAATGGGAGATGGACGTGGCAATCCACTCCCAAGGCAATCCTGAAACAGTCAGCCATTGAAAACTCTATGAGGGTCGCTATGAGTCAGATACCGACTCGATGGCACCTAACAACAACAACAACAGTATAAATTAGGGTGAAGTCCACAATTACATAGATTGTTACGAACATCATGTACCAGGTATGTGTCTTTTACATTGAGCAATTTGCTTAACCTCTCTCAATTTCTGTTTTTATCATCTATAAAACCCTGCATGATCGTCTTGCAAATTGTACCTATTGTAAAAGGCTTTCCACAGAGCCTAACATATTATAAATGCTACTGTTATTATTTTGATTATTACTAACATTTGCAAATGACAAATGAGCTTTCATTTTTAGATCTGTGAAAATGATTTTCCTCTTCAATCACTGAAAAAATAATCATTTACAGAAAGCTAAATTTTATCAATAATAGTTTGATTTTAAATAGCACTATGTTTCTTTGGTCATTTTTCCCCAGGCCATGCATACAACATCATCACTCTATTACACGTTTTTATAAGGTTTTCTATAATTGCTCTTAGCAATGCTACCCTTTCTCCAATCTGTCCATCTAATAAGATTCTCGGTCAGGGGACTGATGTTCAAGCTGTTCTTTTGTTCCTGAGAGCTTCTGTCCACTATCGTTAAATGTGGTTGCTCAAGTGCTCAAGAAAAGGTCTTGAATGGTGCTTTATGTGGAGGTTGTTTTAACACTTCTAGGAATTGACAAGACAGGCTAGTTTCAAGAGCAGCTATTCAAGAGCACATTTATTTATTTTTATTTATACCATTTTGCTGCAGCACTAAATACAAAGAATAGGCAATTCAGAATCTTTGAACACTACTAAAGCAAAGGTGCTCGCTCTTGAGGATGAACATTAGAACAGGGCTCTACTCAGTTTTGGATGATAATCTGTTTATTCAATGGAATATACTAGTGCTGGAGGATGACCTAGTTGCAGTAAAAAGAGTTCTGCACACATTCAGTTCCTAAGTGGAGCTACGGTTAGTTTAATCCATGAGTCAGAATCAAGAAGTAGCTGTTCTCTAGGTTGTACAGCTGAATCTAAATGACTTACTGTTCACAACATAATGAAAGCAATATACACGATTGGAAAGGAAGTGAGGACAGGGTGAAATTGCAAAGGGTCTTCAAATGATAGCTGGCCACTGGCCTTCTTAAACCATCACCATTGTTGTCACCTATTTGAATTAAGTTATATTGATAGAAGATTCATGTTTAAATGAGGACACCATTAAGTCAGTCTTCTCTCACTTCCTATTTTTAACCATCTGCCCTGTCCTATTTTCTCCGCCTACTCATTTCTGTCCACATTGGCTGTGTATCACATTGAGTCTCCTATCTTGCCTTTGTTTCTGGTTTTGGTATATGCCAACATGTTCTTCTCAGTGCCTTTTTTTCTGAATGAAATATTCTTTTCTTTCACCTACCTATTAAAATCCTTCAATCGTTACCTATTTGCTTTCAGAAAGATACTCAAATTTCCTATTATGTCTTCTTATAATTTCTTAGAACCATATAGTGATTATTCCCTCTTTCAGGGAAGAAATGAAGATAATTGACTGTAACATACATCAAAGGCAGGATATACCAAAGAGTTTGCGTATCAGTACTGAAAAGGAGAGAGAAGGACCTGGCAGGCCTTTCCCCAAACAAGTAGCCATTGAAAACCCTGTGAATAGCAGAGAAATACTGTCAAGTAAAGTGCCAGCAAATGAATCCCCCAGGCTGGAAGACATTCAAGAAAATATTGGAGAAGAATTCCCTCCCCAAAGTAGAGTTGATCTCAATGATGGGAATAGAGTAAAGCCCTTGGGACCTCCTTTTGCTGATGTGGCATGACTCAAAATGAGAACAAACATAGCGACTGCAACATTGGGCTCAAACATAAAAAGATCATGTTCATGACATAATGTTGGGTAGTGCTTTGTTCTGCTGTACTTAGGGTCCTTATGAGTCAGATCTAACTGAGCGGCACCCAACAACAACAACAACCAAAAAGAAGGAATTTTCAGGATCTGAAATGTTCTTTCCCAGTGTGTTTTTTTAACTTGGAAATTATGCTTCCTATTCTTTGTTTCCTTTATTTTGCTTTTAGTGAGAGTTGTACATTGTAAAATGTATACATTTTTTGTATATATATAAATGTATACACACATATATATTTCATTCATGTTTCATATTTGACTCACAATGAGGATTTGATATTCTCTTCTTGAACATGAACAATCTCACAAAATGATATTTTATGACAAGGCCATTGTGCGACCATGGTGCAGTGAGAGAAAAACCAAGACCACTTTAGATTTTTGCTTAACTACAGACAAAAACAAGATCATTGTGCACATCACAAAGCACCACTGCTTGCTGTGTTTTGATCAGTTACAGCTTAACTTCTCTCAGTTGTTGTTAGGTGCCCTTGAGTCCTGTCTGGCTCACAGCGACCCTCAGGGTTTTCAATGGTTGATTGTTTCAAGATTACCTCAGGAGTGGATTGCCATGTTCTTCTCCCATTTTTGCAGTGCTAGGAATCAAACTTCGGACCTCAGAGACTGCAGAGCAGGGTATCCACCAACTGAGCTAAATCCCAGCTCCAACTTCTCTCTGGTCGGTCCTTTTTCTAGGTCAGATTTAGTAACATTTCCACCCACAGAATTATCCCCTGCTTCCCAGTATCACGTACTCCATAGAAAACCCACACTTCTAGAATCTTCACTAAAATCACCTAACCAAAGCCCAAGATTTTAAGAAGGCAGTCCTTTCACACACCTTCTTACTGAAATACCCAAAGCTTCTCCTATTTTGTGGCCCCCTTATTACAAAAAGAATGTATTCACAGCTAGAGGTGTGTTCCTGGCGGTCTCTGAATAGAAAAAGCCTGTCAAAGTTGTCCCCTCTGTCTGTTCTGATCACTTAAGGAACATCTTCTGCAGATGCCCAGGGTCTTCACTGGGTAGTTGAAAATGGTTATCTTTAGATTGAGGAACGAGGAAATATGTATCTGACATATTTGTCCAAGACAAAATATGTCTTATTTCCCCTTTCTTTATAGTATTCTTCAGTAGAAAGTGATTATGCATACGCCACACTTTATAGGGATTTTGTTCTCCTAGATTTAGATTTAGATTTAAGCCTGCAGCTGTAGCCCTGTGGCATCCGATCCCATCAGATCTCGGAAGCTAAGCAGGGTCAGTCAGGCCTGGTTAGTACCTAGTTGGGAGACCACCTGGGAACACCAGAAGCTGTAGGCTTGGGAGAAGGACCTGGCAACCCCCTCCCAAAAATCAATCTGCCATTGAAAACCCTATGAACAGCAGAGAAGCACTGACAATAGTGTTTCCCCTGTTGTACAGAGGGTCACTATGAGTCGGATACCGACTCGACGGCACCTAACAACAACAACAAGATTTAGATTTATATAAATTACAAATTGACAGCCAGAATAATTTAACGAGACCTTCACTCAAAATTTCAAAAG
This sequence comes from Pedetes capensis, assembly GCA_007922755.1. Classification (NCBI taxonomy): domain Eukaryota; kingdom Metazoa; phylum Chordata; class Mammalia; order Rodentia; family Pedetidae; genus Pedetes; species Pedetes capensis. The sequence goes on from VMDO01003813.1 coordinate 93,845, forward strand.
TAAAAAAAATGGGCTAGGGATACAGCTCCATTGTAGAGCATCTGCAAAGCTTGTGGGAGGCCCTCCCAACAACCTCCAGTATTATGAGACAAAACAAAAACAAAAGCAACTTGAGCATCCCTAATCCAAAATTCTAAAATCTAAGAAGCTCCAAGGGGGGCTGGGATTTAGCTCATTTGGTAGAGCACTGTGCTGCAGCCTCTGAGGTCCCGAGTTCAATGCCCAGCACCACAAAAATGGGAGAAGGGCCTGGCAATCCACTCCCAAGGCAATCCTGAAACAGTCAGCCATTGAAAACCCTATGAGGGTTGCTATTAGTCGGATGCCGACTCCACAGCACCTAACAACAACAACAACAACAACATCAACAACAACAAGAAGCTCCAAAGTCTGAGACTGTCTGAGACAAGCAGAAGATTTCACTTGGGACACCATGTGATGGTTCATAGGTAAAAGGCAGGCATGCTATAAATAGTATACAAAATTACCTCCAGCCTATATGTATGTTATATCTGAATATGAAACACAAGGAAATTTCATCTTTCAAGTTGAGTCCTAGCCTCAAGATATCTCATTACATATGTGCAGATATTTAAAAGTCACACATACACACACACACACACACAAACACACACAATCTGATATTTGAAACCTTCTTGGGCCTTAGCATTTTGGATATGGATACTCATCTTGTATTTGGAATTCTTCAGCAATGGAATATAACTCCTCTACTTTGTTATGGGGCTAGAGTTTAGCTCAGTTTGTAGAGCGCTGCTCTGTACTCTCTGAGGCCCTGGGTTCAATCCCCAGCACCACAAAAATGGGAGAAGGACCTGGCAATCCACTCCTGAAGCAATCCCGAAATAATCAGCCATCAAAAACCCTATGATTAGCAGAGAAGCACTGACATAGTGTGGGACACAGCACAGTGTCAGGGAGTGTTCCCTTCTTTGGTACACAGGGTCACTGTAAGTTAGATCCGACTTGATGGCAACTACAAACAACTAATTTGATATAAGTTTGATAATTCATTTTTATTAGTATAGACTTATAAAATTTAATTTTATATCTTAGGTTATAATCCAATGCTACTTTAATTTGTTGCTCAAATTGTATTAGCATTAGTCCCTGGGAGTTCTTTCAGTTTGTTCCTGTGTCCTTGACATATCCCAACAATGTGAGTTTTATTTGTTTGAGCATTTCCACATTTTTGGCTCTAAAAGATACTCCAGCCTCATGTTGTATATTGTTCCAATTCTAGAATCAATCATTTCTCCAAGGAGATCTGGTTTGATTTTACTAAGTTTTCCATTCCATTATACATGACAAATAACTTTATCAACTAGAGTACATTGCTTGTATCCAGTTCCTTTTGCCTTTAGTTTTACAGATTCTGATTGTTTCTATAGCTTCTTAGGATAGCAATTTTTACTGGTATTCCCTTTGCTTGTGTTATACATATATAACACTGTTGGATTCTCTTGTGACAGAAGACAGAATGTGTTCCATCTCAGTACTGCTCAGGAACAGTATATATTCCTCCTTGGTAGACATTTATATCTTAATTTTAAAATGGCATGCATCATGGCTCATTCCATATGCTGCAAAATTCTTTGAGGTTGAATAAATGTGTAATATCATGTATCTACCATTACAGCATCATACACAATACTTTTACTGCCTTGAAAAATTCTGTGCTTCATTTATACAACACACTCCTCCTAGAACCCCAGCAAAAGTGAGGTTTTACTTTTGCTACAGTTTTGTATTTTCCAGGATGCCATACAATTGTAAACATGTTTTATGTAGTCTTTGTAGAGTGCCTTCTTTTATGCATAAATACAGTCCTTTTGTGTCTTCTCATGGATTGATGTGCATTTATTTTATTACTGAATGTTATCCCATCCTACAGATTTACCTCAGTTTGTTTACCCATGTGCCTACTAAAGAACAATTTTGTTGTTGCCAGTTTTGATGTGTTTGAATAAAGCTGTTATAATCATTCACATGCTGATTTTTGTGCATAGTTTTTAAGTCACTTGGGTAAATTCTTAGGAGCATGATTGCTAGGTCACATGGTAAGACTGGACATACCAGAACATACTGGACATACTGTGCATACATATAAGAAATGGACAAACTACCTTCTAAAGTGGGACCATCAGATTGACTATTTTTTCTTTTTTTGAGACTATTTAGTCCAGGCTGGCCTTAAACTCACTACGCAGCTCAGGCTGGCCTTGAACTACCAATCCTCCTGACCCAGCATCCCAAGTGCTGGAATTACAGGAGTGTACCACCATGCTGGCCACCCTATCATGTTAACTTCTAAGATTTTGTATATTTGGATACAAGTTCTTCATATAATATGTGTTTTGCAAATGTCTCCTACTCTGTGGCTTGTCCTCTCATTCTTTTAACTACTCTTTCACAAAGCAGAAAGGTTGTAATTCTAACCATGTACATTATTATTTTCCTTCATCTATCTTGCTTTTGGTATATTACTTAAAAACTCTATGCCAATCCAAGATCACCAAGATTTGTCTTATGTTTCCTTCTAGAAGTTTCATAGACTTGCAGTTCACATTTACATCTGCAATAGTGTTTGGTTCTACTTTTTCATGTTTTGACTTTTGTTTTTTCTTCAGTACTGAGGGATTGAATCCTCCAGAGTCTCATATTTGCTAGGCAAATGCTCTACCACTGAGATGCACACCCAGGCCCTTTTAAAATTTTTTATCTTGTGACAAGGTCTTATTAAATTGCACAGGTTGCTTCTGGCCTCAAACTCGAGATCCTCCTGCTTCAGCCTCTTGAGTAGCTGGGATTACAATTATGTACCATGGTGCCCAGCTTGTTTTGGCTGTTGACAGCTTTTAAGTCTTACCCCATCATCATGTATCTGGGCAGTATGTATCTAGGTAATATGTTTCAGTGTTCTCTATTTTGCCACTGGTAAGAAGGTCAAAGTTCCTACTTACAGACAGGAATTGTCAACCAATGCTAGACTTCTCCACAATAAAAATCTCAAGCCTATTTCTTTTTCCTGTTCTTACAAGCCATTGCAACCCAGCTGGACTTCAGGGCTGCCTGCTGTGCTCTCTCCTGAAAGCCTTCATTATATTAGTAGTAAAAATTTTCATATCTTCATGTGTGTGTGTGCGTGTGTGTGTGCGCGTGTGTGTGTGTGATGTCATCAATCTTGACATCCAAGTCAAATTGTGGGTGGAGTTCATCCCTTTTTTGTGATAATTGACCCTGTGAATGAGACGTCCAGACATGACCCCTACCCTGGGTGTCCTTCTTCTCTTGCTTTAGGGAGCTAACTAATCCTGCTACCTGCTGGCTAGGATGTACTTTGAGCCACTGCCTGCTGCATTACTTGCTCATTGATCTGTGCTTCTGTGTGGTACATTTTCTGGGTTCTAGCAAGCCTCTGTTACAGATTGAACTGACCTAAGTCAGAAGTTTGGTTAATTGGCATTTCAGGACAGGTATTTGGGGATTAGGACCCTTCTTAAAGTGACCCAGGCTCATGTGTCTGAGTCCAGACCTATCTGTGTGTCTTAGATTGAATTGAATGTCTCAATCCCAGCATCAGCTCTGACTGATGCCAGGCTCAGGCAAAGTGCCCTACTTTGTGCATATTTGTATTGCGTTCCCACCAGTACTGTGCCTTATTCAATACACTTCTCAAGAGAATGACACTGTGTGCCATAGCGGCCCACCAAGTGGCACTTGTTCTGAAGAAAAACAATATTTGAAGACCAGTCATTATTTGAGTTGCTAAGACCCACACATCTAAAGGCAGCACTAGGGTGCTATAGTATGCTTTGATGCTGTGGACAAGGCTGCTGTCTGTGCCTCTGTTGCATGAAAGACCTTTATCATCAATTATGGGGAAGGATACCACGGAGCCCCCATGGTAAAGCTAAAGGGTAAATTAAAACATCACTTAAAACCAGGGCTTCTAAAGTCTATAAAGCAGCCACTGCCATACAGGAAGTCCCTAACCCTGATGGTACTTATTGAAAGGTCTGTGAATAAGGACATTTATAAATATGGGCAGAGTAAAGGGAACTCTTAGCCCAAAGTATATCCAAAAACCAACCACATACAAAGGAGGGAGGGATTTGGGGTGGAAGGAAGAGAGGGGCAAGAGAGAAGAGAAGAGAAGAGAAGACAAGACAAGACAAGACAAGACAAGAGAGGAAGAAGAGAAGAGAGGAAGAATAGAAGAGAAAAGAGGAAGAAAAAAGAGAGGAGAAGAGCAGGGGAGTGGAGGAGTGAAGAGTGGAGAGGAGGAGAGAAGAAAGGAGAGAAAGGAGAGGAGGAAAGGAAAAAAGAGGAGAGAAGAGAGGAGTGGAGTGAGAGACAGAAGAAAACTATAAATACACAGGAAAAAAACAGTAACATCAACTAACTAAGTGCAGCAGAGGTTCACAATTTGACTGGATCAGTAAACAAAAATTTACTAAAAGAATTTACACAATAGCATAACAACATGAAAGGACACTGACTGGGTATTATTCTTAGCAACATAGGTTTTGAACTAAATTTAACATCTGCTGGAATGCATCAATGGCAAACATTCATGGCCTCAACACTGGGGCTCAGATTATAGTTATAACTGGGTATTCCACTAAATTTAACAAGGTCTATCCTATAGTTATAGAAAAGTATGTTGTTATTGTTAGGCGCCATCGAGTCAGGTCTGACTCATAGTGACCCTATGTCCAACAAAACTAAGCACTATCTAACATGGTGCCATGCACACAACCTTTATATGTTTGAGCCTACTGTCGCAGACAGTATGTTTCTCTTCATTTGTGGTCATACCATATCAGCAACTGGAGGTCCCAGGGACTTTACTCCCTTCCTGTTATTAAGGTCACTATACTTTGAAGAGCCTGCAGCTGTAGCCCTGTGGCATCCGATCCGTCAGATCTCAGAAGCTAACCAGGGTCGGGCCTGGTTAGTACCTGGATGGGAGACCGCCTGGGAACACCAGAAGCTGTAGGCTTGGGAGAAGGACCTGGAAACCCCCTCCCAAAAATCAATCTGCCATTGAAAACCCTATGAACAGCAGAGAAGCACTGACAATAGTGTTTCCCCTGTTTTACAGAGGGTCGCTATGAGTCGGATACCGACTCGACAGCACCTAACAACAACAACAATACTTCGAAGAGGCAACTCTTCTCCAGGCATTTCTTGAAAGCCTTATAGCCCTGGAGGGGGCATTCATTTTCTGGCACTATATTTGACATTGCTTCTCTCTTATTCATAGAGTTTTCAATGGCTAATTATTTTGAGAGTGGGTTGCTGGGTCCTTCACCTTAGTCTTTCTTAGTGTGAAAGCTCAGCTGAAACTTGTCTACTATAGTGGCCCTGCTGATATCTGAAATACCAGGGGCACAATTTTTAGCATCACAGCAACACACAAGCCCCCACAGCATGACAAGCTGTTAGACATGTGGGGATATAAAAAGTTACTTGATATAAAATAGAGGACAAGGAGGTGTATCTCATCTTAAATGCTGAAACTACACCCTTGTCTAAATTTCCATAGTCTTGGCAACCGCTAACCCTAAATGTCTCATAGTGGCATGGACACACTGACCATGTGAGTAATGTGTTAAAATTTGATCAGTTCTTTGGCACAAGTTGACTAGGCAAAATGGAAGCCCTGTGGGTCGTTCCCTCACTCTCCTTCCCAGTTAAAAGGGTTGCTGGCTTAATCTAAATAAAAATGGGACTTCAAAGCTTAAAACACATTTTATAAGGCCAGTTGGCAAAGAAGTGATTTTCCCACTGTTTCTCTATTTAACAGCCCTACTTTTGCACGTTCTTAAACTTGGAAAGTATGAATGGCTCTTTGCATCATTACAGGAATGTTAATGTCATGGTCTTATCCCTTGAGGCTCCCATGGCCAATATTCCTGAAATTATTGGTCCCATTCAACCATTTGGATAATATTGTGCTATTACAGATTGGGTTACTATGTTCAGCCTTTCATCTGCACTTTATTTTATCCTCTAAAGAGGCAGGGAGGGTCTTTCCTCAGCTAGTCTTGGGCAGCTGGAACAGCTTTTAGTCATCACACATAAGCTTCTCCAGGAAGATCTTAACAGCACCTAACTTTCTCCAGGGGCACAGATACGATGTTACACTAATGGCATCCTCTGTACAGGTTCATTGGCACAGCCATGAAGAACACACAACTATTCACAAAGGAGCTCATGAAAATGGAATGGAACACCACCCTGCACATAGTACAAGGCCCTGCTACTTTGCTTAAATTATTGAAAATTGTTTGGTAAACTGAGGGATACTATATCCTGACCCTGTCAAGAAAGACCTATGGAAGCTCTAAGCATCCACCATATTAAGAAAGCCCCATCTTTTAGGACTTTGGGGGATTTGAAAGCAAGATGTGTTTATCATTAACAAATTTTATGCATGTGCATGTATGTTACTTGCAAGTGGGTCCAACTTGAACTAGGTTCTCTTCAACAAAAGGGTCTCAAATGTCCAAGTTGGAATACAGAGATGTCTTCATTAGAGGAACTTTAGCAACCTCCTTTTGTTCTTCCTGTAGTCTTTGCATCACCCATTGATGACCGTAGGTTGTCTATGATCTTTATTGCAAGAAACTACTCTTGTGGACTCTACATTATATACCGTTACAGTGGCAGTTGCTAGTTGGACACTGGGCTTTCTGGAAAACAGAAGCCTTCACATGGCCTAAGCCTTTGACCCTCTGTACCCAGCTGCCCATTATATTGGGTCATGGAAATTCACATACTCTTGCTATAGGGTAAAGGCCTCTGGTATATTTCTCCCTGTAAGTGGGAGATGTGATTAAATGTAAGAACTTATCCTCAAAATAAATATAACAGAGCATATTAATCTATATAGGAAGTAAGATAAACCTCATAGAAAATAGGGCTGAAAGGAAATGCTTATTTTTTCTGGATGGTGTGATTCTAGGTGATTTTATGAAGATTAAGTGCCTACTTTATGTTGGTTGTTATTATAGTCTAACTTGGATTAATTAATATTCTTTAATTTCGAAGCTTTCTAAATTGAGCATGCTTTACTTTCATAATGAGGAAAATGTTACTATAAAAAGAATATTTAATAAATTCCTTTTATCCTTTTTTTTTCTCACTTTGGAAAAAAGTATAATTTTTAATTCTTAAGGTTTCAAAGGCTTGTGGCTAGAAGTGAAGAGTTATAAACTATGTTTAGCTCATATAGAAGGAAAACAGAAAAAAACTGACAAGGAATAAGAATTTCTCCATTTCTTATAAAATCTAACTGCCCTATTCAGCATTGTCAAAGAGGAACTTTAGAAGTAAAATAAAGCAGTCTTTGCTGCAATAAACCATGAAGCAGCTTTTATGCAGTGACCTAACTAAGAAAGAACTTAATGGCAGAGCTAGAGACATATTGTGGCCTCTGCAAGTTGGTGTATCTGCTCTTCTGACTTATGACACTGAGTTTTTATTTGAAATTACTATTTATGTTTCCTGTCCATGGTATTTTACGATGTCTTGGCATTGTGAAGGCCCACTCATTGTACTTCATTTCAGCTGCTCAAGAGGGAACTGCCCATATCTTTGAGATGCTAATGAGGGCTCTACAACCAGAATTTTAAATGTTTTGTATAGTCTATAATTTAAGCTAGCATATTCCAAACACAACTTCCCAACAGGGTGAAAAAATAATCACCATTTTAATCTGATATAGTCGCAAACAAATACACAGAAGTTTCTTCTTACGAAAATATTATTTTTCTGTTGGAAATGAAATGGGTCTTTGAATATTCGAAAAAGCCCACTTGAAAGTCCTAAGGATATGGTGGAAGCTTTCCTTAGCTATCATGATGTAAGAAAAATGGATTGCAATTGAAAAATAGCTTTCATCCATTTACAGCCCTCTGAGACATTCATTATTTGTATTTCTCTTTTGATAATGAGATTATGAGGTTTGACCTTCCACTTAGAGATGAGAAAATCAAATCATGAGTTTATATTCCTTCATATTTCTATGAGTCAGAGCACTGCCTGAAGAGGAAAACTATGTAAGGGATCTCAGAGTGATGGAATTTGACCTTTTTTATTGCAATACTTGAACACTGAGGCTACACCTTCCACTCAGAGCATAACTTTCGGGACAAATAGATCACCATATTTCATGTCCACAGTTATTAGGATAGGCTGAGTTATCCTGCACTGAAGATCCTACATTCTGCAGATATTAAGACAGTGGCAGTTAATCACTTGTAAATGCAAAATTTGCTGTGGGCTGATGCCACATGACAGGGCAGTCATCCTTTATATAATGGCTCAAGGTGACTGCTCCATGCCAATGTAGATGGTCACAATAGCCACGGGAGAAGAAGAGAGGTTGAGGATTGCATTCCAGCAATGAAAGGCTTCTGCCTTAAATGACATATCATTTCTACTCACAATTTTTTTTTTTTTTACAAAACTAGTCACAGGGCCCTGTATACTGGGGCATACGGAAGCCTATAGTTACAGTAGGAGGAAGTAAACAAGTTTATGGTTGTAATATGCCATGGTATGCAATTGTGATTTGCTAAAACCCAGAAGTACTCATCATTAGCAAATAAAAGTATGATGCCTTGATTGCATGTTTTCATTCCAGAGAGGTGAAGTATGTGACATCTCTGTATGTTTTCATGTTAACATACCTGAGATAGAGACAATACACACGTTGTACATGTTGTACACATTATATATGTTGTTGTTAGGAGCCGTCAAATCAGCGTCTGACTCATAGAAACCCTGTGTACAACAGATGAAACACTATTGTCAGTGCCTCTCTGCTATTCCTAGGGTTTTCAATGGCTAATTGTTTTGGAAGTAGAGAGTCAGGTCCTTCTCCCAAGCCTTTGGGCACCTGGTGTTCCCAAGTGGTCTCCTATCCAAGTACTAACCAGCCTTGACTCTGTTTAGCTTCCAAGATCTGATGGGATTGGACGCCACACTGATACAACTGCAGGCACACATTGTATATAGATCCCACTAATTGTGAATTCTACCTAACCTCTTTTCTCCCACAAAAAAAACATATGTTGAATTTCTTTGAAAAAGTAACTAGTTCCTTTAGTTGCTGAGAAAGGTGAAAGAATTTTAATTTTAGAGAAAATCTATCCCTATTATTTATTCTAGCTTTCCAATGTGACAGATAGCTCTCATACATTGAAGTTTCCTGTACTGAAAAATATGACCCATTTTACTAATGGAAAACTAACACAACTATAAAAGGACATGATCTTATGATTTTGTTTGAGAAATACAATGACAAAGAGACCTACCAGCTGGACTATTCATCTTTAATGGAGGTTTATTGTTGCTTTTCCAGTGGATTAGTATAAACTGAGACCTCATCCTAGGATATGAAATAATACATGCAAGTAATAGATAAATTAATATATACTATAAAACAGTAT
>VMDO01003813.1:103426-136270 GCA_007922755.1 Pedetes capensis
TTAGTACCTGGATGGGAGACCGCCTGGGAACACCAGAAGCTGTAGGCTTGGGAGAAGGACCTGGCAACCCCCTCCCAAAAATCAATCTGCCATTGAAAACCCTATGAACAGCAGAGAAGCACTGACAATAGTGTTTCCCCTGTTGTACAGAGGGTCACTATGAGTTGGATACCGACTCGACGGCACCTAACAACAACAAACATAAAACAGTATAAAATCAAGAAGTATGAGCAATTTGATTCTTTAAAAAGTATTATATAGAATAATAAGAGCATGTATCAAATGTGTAAGAATAAATTTATCCCTCAGAGAACATCCCCCATGTGTCTGTCAGCTTGTTGTGCTATGTGGGCTTGAATATTGGTATGACGCTGAAAGCTACGCCACTGGTATTTCAGATACCAGCAGGGCCACTATGGTGGATAGGTTTCAGCTGAGCTTCCAGACTAAGACAGACTAGAGAGAAGCACCTGGCAGCCCACTCCTAAAATAATTAGCCATTGAAAACACTGTGACTATCAGAGAAGCACTGTCATATATAGTGCAGGAAAATGAGTCCCTCAGGCTGGAATGCATTCAAAAAATGATTGGGGAAGACACACCTCTTCAAAATAGACTTGACCTTAATGATGGGAATGGAGTAAAGGCCTTGGGACCTCCAGATGCTAGTGTGGCATGTCTCAAACTGAGAAGAAACATAGTATTGCAACAATGGGCTCAAACATAGAAAAGATCATGCATATGGCATGTCAGGTAGTGTTTTGTTCTTTTATACATAGGGTCGCTATGAGTCAGACCCAACTCAATGGCATCTAACAATAGAAAACACCAAGCTCTTATTATATACTGGTAGCAATTTCTACCAGAGAAAGATTATGACAACTTTAATCACAGCATATAAATGTCATGGTGAAATTATGAGGTCCTCTGGACATAACTATGCAGTTCTAATGCCTCACGAATCACAAAAATCTTCACCTTCATAGACAAAGGATTATCTACTTTCATGGTCCTCAAGAAAATCACTATCCACTGCCAACTTTTCTTCACCAGCAGTTAAATATTTTGTTTTGTGAAGTAATGGCAGGGTTAAAAGATGCTCTCCAGCTAGAAGAGTTACCGATTGGGAAAATAATATATACTTCATATTCTGTTAATGGCTTTAGATCTGTAACTTTCAGAGCCTGCCTAGAACTATAGTGAAATTTACATGTATCTACTCATCTTTTTGCTCTCATAATGGTGATGAGGTTGTTTTATTTATTAAATATTTTGAGTTTGGGTCATGGTATAATTTGTACATACCCAAATGTTTTCTCCTGTCATATTCCCTGGGATTAAAATTATTTTGGCTAGTGAATTACAAGTAGATTTAAGAGTCTGGCTCAGTAACATGTTCAATTGGTTAAGAGAATAGATGAAAAGTTTTAAATAAGTTTTAAATTTTCCTCTCATAGTAGGATTATGAAAGTATTTAAAAACCATAATAGTTTTAAACAAACCTTTTATAAATACCCTTTAAAAACTTCCTCTTTAGATACTCATAGATTTAATTTAAATACAAATGCCTTTTTTTTTTTTTTTTTTGGGTGATGTTGGAGATTGAACCTAGGGCCTTGCACATGCTAAGCCAGGTAGTCTATCACTGAATTGCATCCTGGCCTGTTTTTGGTATTGGAAAAGCATTTCCAAACACAGTTATTACAAATATTCAAACATGTGCACAGTGGTATTCATAGGTAGAATTAAAATTCAGGATTGTTTCTCTCCAAAATTCATGCTCATTCCCTTATACCCACAGTGGAAGGGAATAGCAGCCAATTACCATCACAATTAATACAATCATGGCTACCATCATTTCCACTACACAACAATGTAAAAATTAGAGCTAACTCTGCTGAGTTCTTACTACCTTTTAGGCAATCATCTTTAACATGCATTATTTCTTTTAATCCTTATATGCCAATGAACTAGGCATCATCACCATTTTACTGATCTTATAGATGAGGAAACTGTGATTTAGAGAGGTTGAGTTATTTGCCCAAAGTTACCCAGCAAGAAAGTTCATGGTAGAACAAAACCCTAAATCCATTTGCACATCAGCGTTGAAACCACTGTTTGAAATTCAAAATTATGCCTCACATATGGATTTCCTGTCCTCCCTATCATTGTCACATGTGACTGAAAGAATACTCATCCATTTGAAACAAGTGGCTACTGTGGAAGTTTCCAGAAGTGGAATGAAGGTAACCTCCTACATTTTAACAATCTTAATGATGAGCACGAATTTCTGATCATTGCAAATGATCGTTATTTAAAGTCAAGAGGAGCATCAGACTCATTTGCAGGTTATTTCGGGATCTTTTATGGCTCATTAGCTTTTCTCTTCCCTTTCATTTCTGGTTGACATCTCCGTGAACATTTGTTCACAACTAATCAAGCCATCCAACTCGAGGTCATGGAGCGCGCCTGGGTTGACACAAACCTACCAGCACTATTGTTAAAAACAGCCCAGTGCTCTTGTTCTGCTGACAAGTAGGTGAGGAGAATCTCTTCCACACAAAAAGGCCAGCAACTTGCATTTCAGTATTCTGCACAGGGACTCTCTCTGTTGGAGCATGACGCCTCCGCAGACATGGAACTTATTACCTGTCCTCGGTCAGAGGAGAGGTGGCCCAGTTCCATCTTTTCAATTGCACAGTCTCTTGCACCTTTTATATCTCCTGCTTACCAGTAACAACCACCACCGCTCATTGCACGCCACGGTAGATGCGCGTGCCTCCCCTATATCCCTGAGGTCCCGCCACATCAGTAGGCTGACTGATGCGGAACTGCAGTCTCTGCATCTCTGTGCCTGAGGCATCTATTCTAGCACCATGGGTCCTCTGCTGGCACTAGCTGTAGCCAGAGGTCAGAGAGAAGCCCTGGGTCAATGTCAGATGGGACTCCTGTATAAGGCTCCAGCCCACACACCCTCAGGTCCAATAATTCCTAAGGTTTCCCTGTAGGGTTAACTATCTATTGCCTGCTATAGTTGCTGGTTGATCAATACCCCCCTTACTGGCTGGTTCTCCACTCTTCTGATGGTATTCCCCACACCCTTCTTATAAAGGAACTTTCTGGGATGCCCCTGGAGGAATTCCAATGTTTAAAATAAAGATTCTTACAGTGGACCAGCACAGGGAAGGGATCAGGCAGCCATGATTGAGATGCATTCCCTGACTTCAGAAGTCACCATGTGGGAGAAGAGAATCAAATCTAAAAACATGGAGAAGTCACCCTGATGAAAAAGAGTGTGTTTAGTGACCTGGCGGGGCAGGCACTTCAGTGAAGGGGACAGACAGCATGAGCCAAGGTGGGCTTGTGTCTCAGAGCTTGCCCCTAAGAGCCTGTCTCCCTGTCTCTCCATTTCCAACCCCAATTCAGTTCCCGCACTGCTCAGGAATAAATTTTATAAAAGGAACAATGTGTCACAAGAGGAGAAACTGTGATAAAAGAGGCTTGAAGGATAACAGTGAAACTTGAAATATTAAAATATTTCCTTGCTAGTCACCAGAGATTTAACTTAAGATCTTCCTCAATAACCAAATTCACACATTTTACAACAAAAGGCATTGTTCCCAGCTACTTAAATGGAAGCAATAAAACACATCTTCCAAAGTTGCTAGGGAAGCTAAGTAAACCATTAAGCTTTGTTGAGATGAAGATGCTGGGTAGTTGGGGCTAGGATTTAGCTCAGCTGGTAAAGTGCTGCTCTGCACACTCTGAGGCACTGCATTCCATCCCCAGCACTGCAAAAATGGGAGAAGGACATGGCACCCCACTCTTGAAACAATCATCCACTGAAAACCCTATGAATAGCAGATAAATGCTGACATAGTGCCAGGCATGGCACAGCGTTGGGAAGTGTTTCATCCTGTTGTACATAGGGTAGCTATGAGTTGCAACTGACTCGATGGCACTTAACAACAATAGCTGGGTGGTTGATTAGACCTATTAGCTGGCAAATCATTTCCTCAATTGGAGCCTACCCACCTATGATTAAAATAAGTCCTCCATAAATATTGCAATTCATTATAGGTCACAGATCCTGGGTTGTTCTTCAGTATTTTAAACTTGGAACCATACATCCTCAGAATTTAATGTACTCTTATGAACAATTAAGGTCCAAAATACAATATTGTATAAGAGAATCAGTCAAGACTCCACCAAGATTAAAGTTTTTTCTATCTTTGCTAAGTTATGACAATCTTCCAGCGGGCTTATAGTGCCAAATTAAGTCCTAAATGCCTTAGTGGGGCATTCAAGGACCTCCAGTATATTCTCCCAGTCTATTGATTCAGTACAAAAGCCAGCATTTTTTATAAAACAACGAAGACTATAACCAATGAGAAGACACACAGTTCTCTGAGGACTTCCTGAGTTAGTTGATCCTCATTCTTCACTACCTGGAAGAAGAGCTTCATCTCCATCTCACCTCCCTGCCTTCTTAAAGTGTGGCTGCATCACAAGTAGCTCAGTGAACCTTCTCCGTTTCTTTAGCAGATTTGTTTCCCGATTTCTCTTATATCACTTTCCACTTTTTATCCTAGATTATACTTAAGTTCATATTGCCTGCAGCCATACTACTGTGGCATCTGATCTCTTCAAATCTCAGAAGCTAAACAGGGTCGAGCCTGATTAGTACTTGGATGGGCGAACACCTGGGAACACCAGGTGCTGTAGGCTTCAGAGAAGGGCCTGGCAACCCACTCCCAAAAACAACCAACCATTGAAAACCCTATGAATAGGACACTGACTCGATGGCACTAACATCATCATCATCAACAACAGCAGCAGCAAGTTCATATTGAGTCTCTATGAGAATGTAAGTCCCTGAGACTCCATTTTCCCCAAATCACTTAGCATAATATTGTGTACAGTTAGTGCTCTATAAATATCAGTGGGGAAAAAATGTAATACTACCTTCACCTGCTCCCCTGGAATCACAACCAAGTATTGGTAATTAGGGGACCATGTAGCTCAGTCTTCGGAGAGCCTATCCAAAATGTAATTAAATCTTCTGCAGTCTGTGAGGTCCCGAGTTCAATTCCAAGCAACACAAAAATGGGAGAGGGACGTGGCAACCCACTCCCAAGGCAATCCTGAAACAGTCAGCCATTGAAAACCCTATGAGGGTCGCTATGAGTCCGATACCGACTTGATGGCACCTAACAACAACAACAATCCTCATCAGATGATACGTTATAGTATGCAGTGCAGATAGTGCATTCATTTTCTATTTAATAACCTCCAATGAAACCATCATCTAGTGAATGCTGCCCAGAAATTGGCACAGAAAGTGTTCAACATGTGTAACAGGTCTAATTTAATTATCCTTATTTTTGTTTTCCACTTGATTATTGAACAATATCTGGTACTTACATTAATATTTCAATGCCATCTTTAATTCCTTCATATTAAGCATATTTTAGAAAGCAATTTCTAGGGACCTCTTGGCGGGATGTCAGGAATGAAGGTTTAGAGCTTTCAGAGTATTTAAAGATCTGCATTAAAAAGCCCAGTTTCCAGTCCAGGATTTAAGGAGCTTAGAAATATCTACTTCATCCAAACAGCAAGTAAAACCTGAACAAACCAAAAAATTATCAAGCCTTCTTAGATCTGTCAGAGAAATGAGGACACAGGGCAAACTGCTGTCCCCCAAATTGGAGAAACAGGAAAGAAGACACAGACAATCACAACGTACCTGAGCAAAGTGACGAGCAGAACCCTCCACGGAAACCAGTGCCAGGATTGCAGGAGGCTCAGTGCGGACAAGATGGAGAGATGAAAACTCCAGGGGGATGCAGGCATAAGGGCACCCACTCTTTTATGAGCTTTATCTCTTGAGCTCCCCAAAGTCTTCACGGCAAGCAAAGGCGAAAATGTCCCTCATGCTTTTGGCGAGAGAGGGGAGAGGAGCCATTTTGAAGTACACAGAGTTTACCATTCTTCTTAATGAGTTCTGCAGGAGAAACTAGTTAAGGGCAGCCCCACCTGAAACGGTTTCACCGGAGTCCAATTGACTTGTTAGGTGCCTTAAAGTCAGGTCCAACTCACAGTGATCCTGTGTGCAACAGAACAAAACACTGCCTGACACTGGGCCATGATTCTTTTCATGCTCAAATCCATTGGTGCAGCCACTGTATCAATCCATTTACTTGAGGGTCTTCATTTTTTTTAAGTTGACCCAAGAAAGGAAATGCTCAGCTTGCGGGTCCTCCCACCATCTTGCCAATCCAAAGGACAGGGGCCTGGGAAACACACATGAAGGTCACCATCGGTTGTGCAGGCTCACAGAAACACTGAGACCTCATCAGAGTGCTTCAGATACTTCTCTTCCCACACAATTTAGGAGCACATTAGTAAAAGGCTACTTAGGGAACTTGCTTCTGTGTGTGCATTAAAGTCAGGTCCAACTCACAGTGATCCTGTGTGCAACAGAACAAAACACTGCCTGACACTGGGCCATGATTCTTTTCATGCTCAAAGCCATTGGTGCAGCCACTGTATCAATCCATTTACTTGAGGGTCTTCATTTTTTTTTAAGTTGACCCAAGAAAGGAAATGCTCAGCTTGCGGGTCCTCCCACCATCTTGCCAATCCAAAGGACAGGGGCCTGGGAAACACACATGAAGGTCACCATCTGTTGTGCAGGCTCACAGAAACACTGAGACCTCATCACAGTGCTTCAGATACTTCTCTTCCCACACAATTTAGGAGCACATCAGTAAAAGGCTACTTAGGGAATTTGCTTCTAAAGAGTAAAGCATGCTCTGAGGTTTTCAAATTTATAAATAAAAATTGTTGTTGTTGTTGTTGTTAGGTGCCATCAAGTTGGTATCCGACTCATAGCGACCCTGCGTACAACAGGTGAAACACTATTGTCAGTGCTTCTCTGCTGTTCATAGGGTTTTCAATGGCTGATTGTTTTTAGGAGTGGGTTGCTGGGTCCTTCTCCCAAAATAAAATTTACATATATTTATTGTACATAATGTGGCGTTGAGGTATCTGCACATTGTGGAATGGCTAAATCTAAGTAATTGACATGTGCTTTACCTTGCATAGCTATCATTTTCATGGTGAGGACACTTAAAATCTACTCTCATAGTGATTTTTCAAGAATATGCTACATTGTTACCATGCACATCACGTTGTGTAACAGATCCCTTGAACATATTCCTCCAATTTAGCTGAAATTTTGTATCCTTTAGTCAATATCACCCTAATCTCTCCCCTGCCATGAGCCGCTGGTAGCCACTATTTTATTCTGCTTATAAAAAGTTCAACATTTTCAGGTTGCACTTATGAGTGAGATCACATGATATTTGTATTTCTGTGCCTGCATTCTTTCATTTAACATAATGTCCTTCGGGTTCACCCACAGTGTTTCAAATGGCATGATTTCTGTCTTTTGTAAAGGTTGGATTGTGTAGACATATCATTTCTCATTTTCTTTATTTGTTCCTGTGTCAATGGACAGTTAGGCTTATTCTATAGCCTGGCCATTGTGAATAATGCTGTAATGAACAAGGGAGTGCTGATATCTCTTCAACATAATGATTTGATTTTATATCCATTGGATATGCCCTGTAGGAAGGTTGTGAGGTTATATGGTAATTCTATTAGTGCTTTTTTGAGGAACCTATATATATTTCTCATAACAATTGCATTAATTTACATTTCTACCAACAGTATTCAAGGGTTTCCTTAATATCCATATCAGTATTTCTTGTCTTTCATCTTTTTGATAATATACATTCTAAAAGATGTGAGGTGATAGGACATTGTAGTTTTAATTTGTATTTCCCTGGCCATTAGTGAGGTTGAACATGTTTTGACATTGACTATTTGTATGCTTTCTTTTAAGAAATGGATAGTCAGGTTCTTTGTCCACTTTTAAATCAGATTGTCTGCTTACTTACTATTGAGTTGCATCGTTTCTTTATACGTTTTAGTTATTAATACCATATTAGATGTATGGTTTGCAAATATTTTGTCTCAATCCATGGATTGTCTCTCTGTCGATTATTCCTTTGTTATGTGGAAGCGTTTGTGGTTTGATGAGATTGCACTTGTATATTTTGCTTTTGTTACCTGTGCTTTTGGAATCATTCAAAAAAGTCATTGCTCTGATCAAGCTCATGGAGATTTTCTCCTATATTTTATTTCCATGGTTTCCGGGTCTCTGTTCTTATAAGTCTTCAGTCCATTTCTTTAGGGTGGGTTACTAGAGCTTCATTTTACATTTTCATGTTTCCCTTATTGTTCTCAATCACTGTGGCTGTGTCTTGGTGACTGAATATTTGAGAAAGGGCCTTATTCCAGTTTCTGAAGACTGGATTTGTTTAGCAAACCCCTTTCCTCCTCAGCCATTCTAGAAAGAGATCCTGGGAAGGTCCCTTGGTATGTCACACAGATGGGCTTGCTGTTGGAGACATCAAGTGAGCTTGCTTGGTGTTTTGTTCACCAGGTGAATGGATTGGGTGCCTCAGTCTTCGGGATGGACATGGAGTTTAGGACCACTGAGGTGGACCTGTTGATTGGATCAACAGCAAGATCAACAGCAATGGGACTGGAATGTGGTTCTACAAGGGTGTTTATAATGGGAGCTGACCTGCAGCCTGGGTCCACAAGGACTAACCTGGCACTGAGATGGCCTTGAATTTGTGTCTTTTAGGGTTGTACAGGCACTGGATAGGCCTGATGCCTGGATGTGGGATGACCTGGAGTCTGATGCTATGGTGGCTGGCCTGGCTCTGGGGCAGCCTTGAAATTTGTGTTGTAAACGTGGGTCCTGAGACCAGAAGGCCTAGCCTGGAGTATGGTTTTCAGAGGTTATCCTGGGGCCTTGGTTTGTGGTAGCTGGTATGTCACTGTGGTCCACTGGATCATTCTTGGATGCTAGGTCTGCTACAGCATGCCTGGACCCTGTGTCACCTGGAAGTTGAGACCATGGGAATTGGTTTGGAACCAGACAATGGTACATTTCTGCCAATAAAATGTGATGAACAATCAAGCCATGAAATAATATATGAGAAACCTAAATACACATTACTAAGTGAAGTATCTCAACCTTGAAAGGCTACATGCTACATGTTATAATTAAATGTTGGAATGGAAAAGAAAAATCAATTCAAACACTACAAAAGATTAGTGGTTGCCTGGGGTTGAGGGTGGGTGAGACAGATGAATAGATACAACACTGAGGATTTTTAAGGCAGAGAAGTTATTCTATATGACACCATAATGTGAGATGCATATCATTATACATTTGTCAAAACACACAGAATGTACAATACCAACAGTGAACCCTAATGCAAACTATGAAGCTGCCATGATAATAATGTGTCAATATAATTTCGTTGATGAATGCACTCTATGGCTTGGCATATCCATAGTGAGGGAGGAGTGAATGCAGAGGGTGGATGAAAACTCTGTACTTTCTGCTTAATTTTTCTGCGAACTTAAAACTTCTATAAAGAAGTAAAGCTTGTTAATTAAACAAAAAGCCTACTCTGGTGCCTAAAATCACTGTCATTAGTGGTGGAACTAATTTCTTTGACTGAAATCTGTGTATCTTCAAAATCTCTTACTAAAATAAAATATGCTATTTGTGCAGAAGCCACTTATAATAAAACTTAACTTTAAACACATAAACATTGATTTTTTAATGAATATAATATGATTTGATTAACTCATCCAAATTTGAAAGATTGGTAGTAATAAGCCATGATGAAATGGGCTTCAGTCTCTCCAACTGGCAAAAAGAAGATCATCCATATTTAAACTATTACCATTACTTAACATTTTTGAAAGTTACTTAGTAAGACTATGTAAGTCTTACTTAGTAAGTCTTATGTAGTAAGACTGAAAATTTCTTCTTGTTTAGAATTCTATGTATAGTTCACTCTTAGAGAGTGGGCACTTTTCATCTGATGACACACTACTGAGATGCCTGGATTTTAATATTATGCTAAATAAGAGATACTAGATAAGCAGAAGGGATGTAGCTTTGTGGTAGGGGTGGTGCTTAGTGTGCCCAAAGCACTGGGTTAGATCACCAACACCAAAAGAAGGAAAAAAATCATTGAATAAAGGTTTTAAGGATTCACACATCATGGTTTTCAAATTTCAAACACTGCTTTCTGTCCTATTTGTTCTAACAGTTCTATTTAGGTTATTTTTACATCAAAGAGAGGAATGAGATAAAATCATCAAATGATTCCCAAGAACAAATTTTTTTTTTCTGGAGCTTAAACAGGATTGGATAATAGAGAACTTCAAGGCAAAATTATAAAATAAATGATTTTGTCTTAAAATTTCACTATCAAGGTAGATATTAAAGGTATATTCTAGTGTATGTAGGTATCTTCAAAGTATAATAATTCAGATTCTATGATCACAGTTATACATTCAATATGTACATCAGTCATAACTTCATATGTGTACAATAACATAATATTATTTAAAATATGTGTACAATAATGTGATTTAGAAATATTCAGTAAAGAGTTAAGTTTGATTTTTTTAACTATTGTTTGATTTTTTCCCATTATTAAAATTCTGTGGGAAATAATGTATAGTTGTGGGTTTGAAAGATTGAAGAGAATACCAGTAAGAAAACAGAATTTTTAGAAAACAATATTTAAAATGTTACTGCATCAGCAATTGCATGATATTTACATGGTCTAATACTCAAGTGAGATATTTATTCCATTGTATTTCTCATCTAGGCAAAATTTTACCCATGCTGTTGACCAAAAAGACAGAAGTGTTTCAAAATAACTTTCCACATCAAAATCTTTTTGCTGATAATATGCTAGTGGCTGAAAAGGTGAAACTGTTTACTTAATTAGTGGGAGAAAGAGGAGTGTAAGAGATAAGCCCCAAGGTGTTGAAAACCCGAGAAAACACATCATTTTGAGAGATAAGCCCACATATAAAATTGGTGGGTAAGGAGCTTAAAAAATATGGAAAAATACAGAACTTGGTGAAAATAGGGGGAAAAAGCAAAAAACAAAAAATATAGTCTAAGATGCTGCAAAGAAGCTGACCCCCAACTCCCTCTCAAATTATTGAATTTGAAGGTCACCAGGAGTTGTACCTAGCTCAAAGACATCTCACAACAACAACCATTTCACTAGCTCTGGATGACATCCTCACTAAGGTGTTAAGGAAATATCTAATGAAGTTACTGGAATACTGGCAATTATTTTTGAAAAGTCTTCTAGAATTTGGAAGGTGATATGTTGGAGGACTACAAAAAATATTTTTAAAGCTAGTTTATTTCTCATATTCAGAAAGCACAAGAGCAATA
Source organism: Pedetes capensis (assembly GCA_007922755.1). NCBI lineage: Eukaryota > Metazoa > Chordata > Mammalia > Rodentia > Pedetidae > Pedetes > Pedetes capensis. Next base: position 114,786 of record VMDO01003813.1, read on the forward strand.
CGCTATAAGCGCGCTGGCTAGTGAGTCCAGCTTTAATTTTTAACAAAAAAGGAAGCACAAAGAAACTTTTTACCACCTATATTATTCTGCACTTTTTTAAAATAGAGAAATATCTGACAGTAGTCTGGATCATCAGGGAGCTAGGTTGGGAAATTTATGTTTCCAAAAAGTTGTTGTTGTTGTTAGGTGTGTTCCAGTTGGATCTGATTTATAGAGACCTGAGGTACAATGGGATGAAATACTTCCTGATAGCGTGTCATGCCCAGCACTATGTCTGTGCTTCTCTCTTGTTCATAGGGCTTTCCATGATGGATTGTTTCAGGAGTGGGTGGCCAGGTCCTTCTCCCTAGCCTGCAGCATCTGGTATTCCCAGGCAGTCTCCCATCCAAGGACTAACCAGGCGAACTCTGCTTAGCTTCTGAGATCAGGCAAGATCAGATACCAGGGTACTATGGCTGCAGACACCAAAATGATGGATAAGAATTTAATAATACTGGGGCATACACATGGGGAGCAATGCAATGGAGACTATATTTTAGTGTTGTGACACAAAGACGACCCAGTCCTTGAAATTATTGAGGACTTTCCTGTTTCTCTTAATTGGATATGAGCACTGCTTCATGAGTGTAGAATTTGTAAGATAGTTAGGACAGAGAAAAATAATAAAGGATGTGACATCATCTGTAATAAAGAAGAAAAATCCAGAGAGCCTGCAAAGATTTGGTATGAGAACTGTTTGAATGTAAGGTCTTCTCAAACAATCCAAGAGTAAGCAAAAACCAAATAATAATAACATTTTCAGATGATATGTGAAAGAGGATAAGCAGCAATCAGGCAAAATAATCATTATTTTAAGGCCCACAGGAATTGAAAAATGTATAGGATGAAACAAAAGAGGTCCAACTTGGCAAATTTGAGCTGGAGTTCTTGTTGATGTTGCTGGTAAGTGAGCTGAGGTATCACAGGAAAAATATTCTGAAGCATGGACCAACAGTTGAAGATGTTATTGTTGTTAGGTGCCCACAAGTCAAGTTTGGCTCATAGAGACTCTGTGTGCAATAGAAAGAAATCCTCCCTGATTCTGTGCCATGCAAGTGATGTCTTTTATGTTTAAGCCCATTGTTGCATGCACCGTGTCAATCCATTCAGTTGAGGGTCTTCCTATTTTTCTGTTGACCTGCCACCCTCCTAAGAATGATGTCCTTCTCCAGGGATTGGTCCCTCCTGACAACGTATCCAAAATACTTCAGATGCAATTTAGACATCCTTGCTTCCAAGGAGCACTCTGGTTATACTTCTAAGAGAGATCTGTTTGTTCTTTAGGAAGTCCATGGCATTTTTAATATTCATCTCCAACACAATAATTTGAAAGCATCAATTATTTTCCTGTCTCTCTTATTCAATATCCACTACCTCACGACCATATGATGTGACCGAAAATACCATGGCATGAGTCAGGCACACCTTCATCTTCAATAAAACATCTTTATTTTTCAATACTTTAAAGAGTTCTTTTGTAACAGCTTTTCCCAATGCAATGTTTTGATTCTTTGACTGTTGTTTACATGGGTATTAACTGTAAAACCAAGTAAAGTAAAGTCTTGGACAACCTCGATATTTTCTCCATTTTTCATAAAGTTGTGTACTGACTTGTAAGGATTTTTGTTTTGTTGATGTTGAGGTGCAATCCATAGTGAAGGCTATGTTCTTTGATCTTCATCAGTAAATGCTTCAAATCTTCTTCACTTTCAGCAAGCAGAATTGTGTCATCTGCATACCACAGGTTGTTAATGAAACTTCCTCCAACATTGATACCACATTCTACTTCACAAAGTCCAGCTTCTTGGATTATTTGCTCAGTATAGAGATTGAAAGGGCTAGGATTTAGCTCAGTTGGTAGAGTGCTGCTCTGCAGTCTCTGAGTTCCCAGATTTGATTCCCAGCACCGCAAAAATGGGAGAAGGATGTGGCAATCCATTCCCAAGGCAATCCTGAAACAATCAGCCATTGAAAACCCTATGAGGGTCACTATGAGTTGGACATGACTGCATAGCACCTAACAACAAGAATAGAGACTGAAGAGGTACGGTGAGAGGGTATAACCCTGATACACACCTTTCTTGACTTCAAACCAGGCAGTGTTTCCTTGTTTTTTTGAACAATTTTAGTGGCTGATTGGTTTTTTGGGGGAGATGGAGTGGGTTGCTGGGTCCTTCTCCCAAGCCTATAGCATCTGGTGTTCTCAGGAGGTCTCCCCTCCAAGTACTAAACAGGCTAGACCCTGCTTAGTTTTGGAGATCTGATGGGATTAGGTGCCACCATGGTATGGTTGCAGGCTTCTATTGTATATAATATAATCATAAAAGATTATGGGCATTAAAGTTGTAAGATGTGTGTTCAAATTCTCTCTCTGCCGTTTAACAGGGGGCAATCAATCATCATTTATAAAACCTGTGCTGCAGCCAGGCATGGTGGCACATACCTATAAGCCCAGTGACTGCACAGGCTGAGGCAAGTGGATCACAAGTTAGAGGCCAGATGCAGCTTGTGCAACTTAGTGAGACTATGTCTCAAAATAAAAAATAATAAGAAAATAAAAATAATAATGGGCCAGGTGTGCAGCCTAGTGATAGTGGTAGAGCACAAATACCAAAAAAACCCAAAACAACAAAAAACACTTGAGTTCCTCAACTCTAAATCATGCAACCAGCCCTACTCCAAATTACAATTCCATTGCAAGGATTAAATTGTGGAATATCTGCAAATCTGTCTTTAATAATAAACTCCTAAATGTATGGTAATGACAAAAAGAGAAGAAAAAACAACTGAGACTACAAATCCTTACCACTTCTGCCTTCACATCAACTCATGGCAAACCAAGCACATTATTGCATTCACTCCATTGTAGCAAGAGGAAGTCTCTTCTACTGCTGAGAGCTTATGTTCATCTCAGGGGTATCTCGCTGCTTTCTCTCCCCCATCCCTCCACCTTATTGATCATCTCAAATACTATCTATATCCAGCCATGAGAAATGAATGGATGCTTCTTTGGTCTCCATGTCCAATCTGAGAGTAAGCTTGTACCTTTTCACTAGGCCTTCCAGAAGAACAGCAACTGGTAACATTTGTTTAGCACTTAGGACACGCCATTGAACTAATCACAGCATTTTCTCTGTCTTAACTCATTCACTAATCACATGCCTTGAACTATCAAAGAGAATTATTATCTCCATTTCACACATTAGAAAATTAGCTTAGAGTTTAATATTTCCTAAGATTCCATTATCATGTAATTGTATCTAGAACCAAATCTAGGTTTGACTTGAGACACTATGACATTAAGCTACTCCCATATCTCTATCTCACATCCACTTTAAATTTTGCTTACTTTCTATGAAGTGGTTTGCTTGTGTCTTTGAAACCTTGACAACTTTCTTTTTTAAAATTATTTTATCTGTATGCAAGTAGATAAGGTATATAATATGATGGCTTTACTTACATATGAATAGCAAGATGATTGCAACCAAAGTGCTCCTTGGAAGCAAGGATGGCTAGACTGTATCTCAAATATCTTGGACATAGTGTCAGGAGGGACTAATCCTTGGGGAAGGACATCATGTTTGGGAGAGTAATGGGTCAATGAAAAAAGGAAGACCCTCAACTAGATAAAATGACACAGTGTTGCAACAATGAGCTTAAACATAAAAAAGATGGTGTGCCTGGCACAGAATCAGGGAGTGTTTTGTTCTGTTGTATATAGGGTGGATATGAATTGGATTCAACAGCACCTAACAACAAGAACAAGCAAGATGATTACTACAGCCAAACTCATTAAAATACCCAGCCCTCAGTTAAAGCCTATTCATAATTGACTTCTCCCAATTCAGAAGTCTCTATATGATCAGATGTGAACTACTACAGAGATAAAACATACCCCAGTAAGACCAACTCTATCCTGTAAGACTTTGGGGGCTGTGACATCCAATCCCATGGGATCTCAGAAGCTAAGCAGGTTTAGACTTGGTTAGTTCTTGGATGGGAGACCACCTGGGAACACCAGGTGCTCTAGGCTTGGGAGAAGGACCCAGCAGCCCACTCCCAAAAACAATCAGCCATTGAAAACCCTATGAATAGCAGAGAAGCACTGAAAATAGCGTTTCTCCTCCTGTACAAAGGGTCTCTATGAGTCAAACACTGACTTGACAGCATCTAAAATCAGGGACTTGAAGTGATGAGAATTTTATAACTGTAAGTGTCATTAAACTTGGTGTGCCCCCATCTTAGTTCTTCTAGCTTAGCACTCAATGTAGAGCCCAGATTCATCTGGCCACTCACAATTTAATATCTGCATTGGGCTCTGTGTCTCTCTTCTCCTAAATAAACTTCCCAGTAGTATCTTCCCTCTCCATCAATTCTTTACTGTTCCAAGGAATTCTCACTAATATACTCCTTGCCACATTTGTCTCTTCATTAAGCATTCCTCTCACCTTCTAATGTTGTCAAAAACTTGGCTCATTGCACATGATCCATTAATATATGGCTGTGAGGTTCTGATTAGAAGGCTTTTCATTTTCTGCTTCCATTTCTAGACCACCTCTCTGACCATTGTGTAACATCTCCTGCTCCTTTGTAGTATATACCCTTTAGGTACATTATCTTCCACATCTTTTCTGTTCCTATTTGCAGACTGTCATCAATATTTCTCACCTAGTAAAAACTTTGATAAGAGACTTATGACTTTCCTTCAACCCCAAAGCTCATCATTTCCCCAACACAATTCAGTATCTAGCCAACCCTTCCCTTTGGTTTGGTTTGGCCAGTCTCTCCCATGGCCTCACTTGAACTCACTTGAACTCAGCCACTACTCAGTAAGGCCAATTTTCCCAAGGCAATGTTATGTCTACTGAAAAAAGCCTCAATGTCAAATCATACACACACACACACACACACACACACACACACACACACACACACACACACACCAGTTTTGGAAAAGGAGAACATCTCTTAAAAGGTCAATCTAATTGTTAAAGAAAGGATTAATTGAACATATAAAAATTTCTGCTTTCACTCATTAGTTTAGTATGAATAAATACTAGCATAATTATACTCCACACTATATTTTTTAATCAGAGAAATAAAAACAGTGATAACAACCAAAAGAAAAAATAAATAAACTTACCAGATAAAGTTTGAGAGCCTGCTTAGAAATTTAGGGCAACTTAAGAAAGCACTATGAAAAAATGAGTGATAAATTAAGATTCAGTATTTATGGGTATAAGGCCCAGTAACCACTAATTTCACTTAATGAAGGATGATTTTGAAATAAGGAGAGGGCATTATGAATAAATATGAATACAGGAATAAATTAGGAGTTTTCTGAAAACAAAATGAGATATGTGGTCTAGGTCACTTTTCTTTTAAAGATTATAGTATATGTTATTGCCCTAAAATGTTCCAAAATGTATACTGCAACCCATTTATGCAGCATAGGCACTATAAACTTTGACAATTTCATTCTCTAAATCTGCATGGACCCACTTCTAAAAATATTCCTCACATTATCCTCATAACAGATCTGGGCATGTTGCTTCTTTGTTTAAAATCTTTCAATAATTTGGCATTCCCTGCAGTTAACATGACTTCTAAAGCTGTTTGAAGATTGCCTTCCTCACAAACTTTAGTTTGATTAGTATTATTATTAGTGTTACTTATAGCCTGACATACTCAACCAAGCCACACTTAACATTATTTAGAAAATCTTTGTCTAGTCTATTACTTCTTAGTCTTTTCTTACTGTTAGAGCATCTCCTTGGAATTCTTTTAATTTCATCTTCTTCACTTGGTCAATTCACCATCCATCAAATATCATTTTATACATCACTTCTACCCACAACTACTCTTCTTTCCACTTAAACTAAGTTAGTTGTTTTGCTAATAGTCCCATAGTACCATATGTCCCACACTACAAATTTTATGACAATACGTATTAAAATTTTTATCTTCCTCATTACTCAGGAAACTATAGGATTGGGAGCATTTTTCAATAGCTTTTCTAGCACCAGATGTAAGAGGAAGTCTCCTGAAGGATTACCATACACTTAGTAGTTTAATCCTCTGACACTAAAAAACAGGTACTCTTATTCTTAGGGGCAAAAGTAGGAAGGGAGGGTATGATAAAAATTTATCCAAGTTCATACAACCAGGATGCAGGGCAGCCAAAATTCCAACCTTAGCGTGTCTTCAAAAGTTTGAAGGATGCATTGCCTTACTTTGTATTTGAAGGAGTTCAATTAAAAACCTAAATTTTAATCAGTTTAGCATAAGGCATAGATCCAGTTTAATATGAGAACTTAAAAGAACTCATTAAACAAGATTATTTGCTTTGTAAAGGAGTGAGCTCCTCATTCTTAGAAGATTTTACACAAAGGCCAGTTAGCCTTTTTTTTTAAATCAGGGATATAGAGAAGATCTCCAGAATTTGTTAGAAAGATAGTAGGTTGACCTGCTAGGACTCTAAGAGTCCATGAAAATAATTGTGTGACACTTAAAGGGCAATTGAACGGCTGCTCAGCTCAGAGATGAGGCAGTCTTAGAGATGACCTGCAATTTTAGTACTTATCAAGCAATCTTCAGCTGGTGTAAATCCTACCCAGTAGGCTGGCATCATGGACCTTCTTTCCACTTAGTTTTGCCGACATCCAAACTTAATTGGACCCTAAATGTTTTCCCTGTAGAGCTCTTATCTCTTGAACCAACCGCATAATCTATTTTGGCAGATCTTGGATTCATAGCTCTTCAGGGAGCTGTAAATAACCCTTTTTTAAAAAAATAAAATAAAATAAGTCAGCCTTCTCCTGTGGGACAGCTTAGTGACAGACTTCATTTTCTATTCTGAAAATTTCCTCTTGCATGGTTGTATTATTATGTAGTAGTTTCTAATGTGTTATAGAGTTGTAATGTGATTTTATGATGTTTGAACACTAAAGATATTTTTATAATCATCAAATTAATTCAATCAATAAAGAGATTATTAATGGCTCTTAAAAACCACACAACATAATATCAAAGTACAGCAATATTTTTTCAAAGGAGGTGAAATAGATTGAGCTGCCCACCATATAGGCTAATGGTAAATTTTCAGAGTGAGAAAAAGACTTCCCTTAAATCTTACTTCATGTTGCAAGTTCATTGACTAGAAAGAAATCCTTGGCATGCCAAGGACTCTACAGTCTTCAATGTGATCAATTTTATAAAAGATAACTTATTGCTCATCTGATAATAGGTCTGTTTAGTGTGAGTATTTTTTGCAAAGGGTAAGAATTATTTCTATTATTTTTTGAGTCATGACTTTTGGTTGTCAAAATTCTTCTTTTTCTCTAGGTACTTACATCAGTAGGGAGATTATCATTCAGAGTTGAATAAATTTCTCTTTCAGGAAGAAGCCACAAAAAGTTAAAAATGTATGAGCAAGGAGGATAGAAAGAAGAATATAACAGGAAAAAAACTAAATTTGATTTTTTTGAAAAAAAAAGATTAGAAATTGTACGTATTTTCTTGCTTTATTTATAAAAGTACTTCATGATGTGAATAAATGTATACTATAGAAAAGGAGTATAAATCATATGAGAAACACTAAATAAAGACAGTAAACCAGATAGAATCTAGATTAACTGGTTCCATTTAATCCCAGTAGGAGAAGAATATGGCAATCCACTCTCAAAGCAATCCTGAAACAATCAGCCAATGGATACCATGGCTATGAGTTGGACGCCACCTAACAACAAAAGAAGTTAATCCTAGATCAAAACATACTTTAGTTATGGTTTACTAGGACTGTGGAAATATTTACTGAATGGATAAATGAGTGTTCTGTCTTTTGAGCATCAACCTCTATTTTGTTTTATAGATTTTGAATAAGACAGTCATGCTATAACACACTAAGCATATTCCATAAGACAAAACACATGCAACATTAGAAAAATGTGGTGGAAACAAAAAGTTTCCAAAATAATTCCACTGTTCTTCCTATCAGCATTGGTTCCTAGAATACACGGAAGAGATAACCAAATAATGAAAAATAGCTAAACATGGAGAAAATAGGATAAAAGTTGAACTTTAAACCTTTGGCCGCCAATTTCAAATCAAAATATATGACAATAAGTATTTTATTTCCAGAAACTTTATTACAATGAAAATAAGAACATGATTAGCAAAATAATTGGAATGCCTAAAATCATCATGTTTTTAGTGGTGTGCAACATTTGAATGCCAAAAAACTCTCAATAAGAAAAAAAAAGTCTAAGTGGCTAACCAAAAAAATTTGGCATTTAATCATCAATTATTTATAAAATACATATTTCCACCACTTTCTTGATTCTCTGACAAATTAATGATCACTCACTTTTTTGACATATTTCTCAATGATAGTCAAAGGATTAAGCATCTTTCTACTAATATAATTTATTTTGGAAGAATAGGAAAGAATTAATTTGGACTTAGAGCATGTGAGTCTTTCCAGCAAGCCCCACCTTCTCCAAATTGTGTTTTTTGAATGCCAAGAGAGAAGTTCATACCTTCATTTTTTCCCAGAAGCTGGTACATTTTAAAGGATTCTCACTCTTTTGGAGAGAACCTCTGAGTTGGTATTTAGGAAAGAGTCAATGAATCAGGTAAAATAACATTAAAGAGAAAACAGCATTTATCAGAAAGTTTAGTGTTGAAAATTTCAGCCAGGATAAAATATTTTAAAGTTCAAAAACCATTGAGCTGTTGTTGTTGTTAGGTACCACTGAGTAGGATCTGACTCATAGTGGTCCTCATAGTGTTTTCAATGGTTTATTGTTTCAGGTTTTCTTTGAGAGTGGACTGCCATGTCTTTCTTCCAAAAAACATTGAGAGGTAACAGTAAAATAAGTAGAATTTACAGTACTCCATATCTCATATATATTTCTTTCCTGTAACTACTGTTGATGATCTTTTCTGGAATCTTATTCAAGGCAAAGTAATTCACGATATTGGAAACAATGTATCCATCACAGGTTCACTTTCAACCAATAATAAATCCATTTGTTTGAACAACCAGCCTACTTCAGAAAATACTTAGGCTTCCAAATTTAGTGAGTTTCCATCATGTAATTTGTTTCTGGGCAATGGAAATTATAAGTATTCTTATAAAATTTAAAGGAAATGTTTTCTTTTATAAACACAAAAAACAAAGTGGTTGTTCTGAATATTTAATATTTGGAATTTAGTGTACTGATAATGCATCATAAATACCTCCAATTCCTAAAATTCTCATTACTAAAACAACTTTATATAGGTATTCTTTGATTTTTATGTAATGTATGCTTTTGTTTTCTATAAAATTTTCTGTTATATCAAAAGAGGACAGTTACAAAATTTAAGGACCTATTTAATTATGAGAACATCTTGAAAAGTTGAAAATTCGTACTACCAATAATATTTATTACTTCTGTAAGTCTGTTGCATTTAACAAGAATGCAAAATTATTTGGGCCATACCACTAAATGTCTATATCTACTTTGTAATATATTTTTACTTGCTTTTTATAAACACTATAAATTATTTATGTGTGTATATGTCAAATATGTATTATATATACAGGTATAATGTGCTGGAAAAGTATAAGAATGAAAAGAATAAAAGGGAATTAGGTTAGGAGAAAATAAGAACTCACATGTCACATAGATCTCATTTTTATGGATTTATTACCTGAGATGTTCAAACGCTTAGAAATGTTGTGCCTTATCTTCTATGCCTCTTATGAAGTGGTCCTCAGCTAAAATGCTTTGGATCCTTCCTAGACTTCTGGAGTAGATTATGTATGCCTGATTTAGCTAATATGTGTTCCAAGCTGCTTTCTACCTACTCCCTTTCTGGGAACTAGAACAATTCTGAATACATAAATGACCACACCCCTCCCTGCCTAAGGCACCATTTGTAACCTATGTAAGCCAGACTTCTATTGTATATTTTTGAGGATTATAAATTCTAGGGGCTTAATTTCCTTGACTTTTATAAAATGCAGCATAGTTTGGAGCAGTGAAATGTAGCAAGAGAGAGAACCTAAGGATGGCACCTGCCCTATTTTCCATGGAAGAAGTCTTCCAGGATCATCTTTTCCCCATTACAATCAGAGATGGTGAGCCTAGGTCTCTAGACCTGACTCCTCTAGATCTGACTGCTGAAAGCCACAGTGTGCATAGTTGGCTGTTTTTGAAGAAATATAAACAGAAGATTCCAGGGAATAAAAATGTATATCTGACTTGCTGTCCACACAGTTTCAGGAAAACACTAAAGGAGGCTTAAAGGTAGATGGAAGCAGAGTGAATACAAGGAAGGAAAACACTGTTACCTTTAGAAAACAACTAGGAAGAGGCTGTGAGAGTGGGGATAGATGTCATATAAACATGTACAAAAATTCCCCATACAAGCCCTGGATCCTCTGTACATAGTATCAACAAACAAAACAAAAAAAAGAAAAAAACAAAATCACTTACTGCTTCTGGTATTTCTTGCTTAACACAATTATTTATAGTACTTGATGATCTACTGTTGCAAAGTTACCCCCTGGATTTTCAAATTATTTTGATCAATTGGTACACATGCATACATGAAACATCACACTGTACCCCACAAATATGTACGATTATTATGCATCAATCCAAAAAAGGCAGGAATGGTGAATATACTAGTGTTTACATTTCTACCTTTTTCTACTGAACTGCAATTAGTAAGTGGTAATTTAATGAGACTGAATGATGCATTGGTCTTCTAATGACTAGGGCGACATTTCTAAGGCACAATTGGTAGGAATGGCTGTTGAATGCGTGGGATGAGGAAGGACTTGTTAAAGCTGAATACATCTTCCTGAGGTTAGGCACTTGGGTATGACTTCACATAGGAAAGTGATATGCTTACTTCAAAAATACACCAAGAGCTTCAAGCCTTCCTGAGGCTAGCCAATTTTACTGGTTTTCCTGCTCCAAAAGTTAGCTAGTTGAGTCATTTTGTTATCTACGAACAAGAAATTTTCCAAAGTGTTGAGTAGCACTGTCTTCTCCTTTTCCAGAGACTAGAAATCACTTCTTAGAGATGACATTTAAACCAAGAGGTCACTGTTTCCTCTCATCAAGCGAAGTATCATTGATAAAAATAAACCCAAACCACTACCACATCTAAGTCCCTAGCTTCTATTAACTTGGCTAAGAAATTCTACTGGCACTGGAGTTTAGCTCAGTTGGTAGAATGCTTGCTCTGTGCTCTGAGGCCCTAGGTTCAACTCCCAGCACCACAAAACTGGGAGAAAGACCTAGAAGCCCGCTCTCAAAATAATCCCCAAACAATCAGCCATTGAAAACCATATGAACAACATAGACGCACTGACATAGTGCCTGGCATGACATAGTGTAGGGGAGTATTTTGTTCTGTTGTACATAGGGTGACTATGAGTCAGACCTGGCTCAATGGCACTTAACAACAGCAAAAAGAAATTCTGCTAGTGCCTTTATGATATATACTAACAACACTGCAGTTTGGGGACTAAAATCTGTCAGGTTTAATCTATAATCATGACATATGTTTATCATTGAAATCTTGCTCAGTGCTTGCTTAGAATGATTCCCACACTCTTTAGGAAGATTATGACATTTTATCTAATGCCTACAATGTGAACCTCAAGTTTACATTTCCTAAGACTTTAATCATTAATCAGAATGATTCATCCTCACTTTTTTCTTTGAAGCCAAACCCAGAACTAGAGTCACAGAAAAAAGTATATATACATAATATATACATATATAAAATTTATATGTTTATCACAAAAGACCTCTTTTTATGTTAATTTGAGTCCTCATGTAGAAACTTTAGCCCAAGTAGCTACCATCTGCTAATCCATATGGAGCCACTAGCTCTATGGCAGTTTTGATGTCAGAACGCCTCCTTACCTTAATCTATTACTTCAGGTGATTCTCTCTCAACATTGCACTGTTCTGAAGATGAGGATGCCTAAAATCATTGCTAAGGTTTGAGTGTTTATCCTCCAGAATTCACATGTTGGAAGCTTGGTTCTCACTGCAGCAAAGTTGGGATACAAAACATACTTAGAAATATCCTCATGCAAACATTGTGGTTAGTTGCTATCATGGATGAATATTTGGAATACAGTATGTAAAAAGGCTCACACACACACATGCACAGAAGAATGTAACACTGACTAGGCTATAGAACATAATAAGTTCTTGATGTTACCTAACTTGGAAAACAATATTTCAGACTAATCCCAAAGGAAAGTATTATTTTGGATAGTTTTTTTATGTTTAAGCAGTCCTCTATTCAGTCTGCTCACTCAACAACTACAGTCTTACAGCAGTTATGCAAAATAAAATACTAGTCATTTTCATGATAGTGATCTATATTTATTTCTATTAGTTTAAGAAATTTGTGCCTGCAACCATAGCACTGTGGCCTCCGATCCCATCACATCTCAGAAGCTAACCAGGGCTGGACCTGGTTACTACCTGAATGGGAGACTGCATGGGAACACCAGGTGCTGTAGGCTTGGGAGAAGGACCTGACAACCCACTCCCCAAAAATCAATCTGCCATTGAAACCCTATGAATAGCAGAGAGTCACTGACAATAGTGTTTCGCCTATTGTATGTAGTGTTGCTATGAGTTGGACAGCAGCATCTAACAACAAGAAATTTGTAAACAGATGTATCCTATTTAAGCATCCTGGCTTTAAATGAAGAAAGAGATTATTAAGAACTCAAATGAAGATAAAGATTATCAAGGACTCAGTTGTTTCCTTAAATAAATTAGTCAATTCTACCATATTTCTTTATTCCTTGTTACAGCCCATATTTCTTGCCTGAACAGAAGAGTCAGGGCCTTTCTCAGAGGTAGTGTTTGTACTGCATTCCAAGAGAATGGGGCTCCCAGAGCTGGTGCAATTCCTAACCTACACACCCCTAAATGGCAGCTCTGAAATGAAGCATTGCTGTTGAATGAGACCTTGGGACTTTTTAAAATTTTTTCTTTTTTGACAGGGCCTGGGCTGGTCTCAAACTCATGATCCTCCTGCTTCTGCTTTCCAAGTGCTGGGAAGACTTTCCTTAAACATATTTATTCAAATGGCCCCAAGGGGAGAGGAAAATTTCAAAATCTATGATGCAACTGTATGAACACATGGGAAAAAATAGGGGAAAGGGAAAAAAATCAGTGGGACTATAACCTGTGATTTCAAGTGATTTTTATTACATATTAATTAAATTTTCTACCATTTTCCTGTTTCTCTTTTCTTCTATTTAGTTTATATGGTTCTGTAAAATATGCAAGTTGCTAAATATGTAAGCAAAATTGATGTAATAGATGCATAATGGATATAGGCGAAGTCTTATTTCTCTGTGCTGTACCATTTAGAAATAAAGAAGAAAAGAATTACAAAAAATCCCAAACAAATGTCGCCAAGGAGTTACAAGATTAAACATTATATATTTTAATAAAATAAAGTTAAGAACTATAAAACCCATTTATATACAGTGTTTGCTAACTGTTTTTTAGGAGAACACTAAAATCATAAAACCGAACTTGAGGTCTGGATGTTGGGTGTTGAGGTCTGGATATCAGAGACTAGTTGGAATAGAAAGGGACTGTCCAATAAGCTCCTCTATCTCAGGGAAGGTACGATCAATAAAAGTGTGAAAACACACCATCTTTACAGCTATGGAGCATGACAATACCTTTACCAAATGAACCAGTCATTCCCCTAGAGCAGTGTTAGGGTTGAGTTCCCTGATAGGACCAGGATAATGACTGATTCTCAAACTTTGCATTTAAACCAAATTTCTAGGCTAAGCACCCACCTGTAATCTCAGCTACTAGGGAGGAAGGCAGACGCAGGAACACTTCGAGTTCAAGGCCAGAAACAGCCTGTGTAACTTAGTGAGACCTTGAATCAAAATAAAAAAATAAAATAAAAATGGGCTGTGGGTGCAGGCCAATGATCAAACACTTGCAAAGTATGTGCAAGGCCCTGGGTTCAACCACCAACTACTGCAAATAAATAAATAAGCAAATAAATGAACAAATGAACAAACCAAATTTCCAGGTTCTGCTAATGCTACCAGTCAGGAGGCCACACCTTGGGAATGATTGCTCTGTGTAACACGGAGATCATACAAATGAATGGGAATCCACACAGGCTAATTTCCAGAACAACATTCATGTGAATGCAAATTAAGATAAAAATACAGGACCAAATTGGATGTGATCCTTCCCAAACTTGTAATAAACTGAATATTGTCCATGGGATAAAGATTGTTTGAAATAAAGTTGCCAACTGTGGTTGTCTTTAGGTATGAGATCATGGGGAATTATTTTCCAGTTTCCAGTCCCTCTCCCAAAGCAGAGAGAAGGCATACAGTTATACCTCAAGCAAAGCGTAACTGATAGAAATATTAACCTCCATGTATGCTTGTTAGGATTGAAGGCACTGAGGTTCTGCAGCTCAGTAATGTTTGCCCTTTCTATCCCTTTGTGTTATAAACCACATGGTCTTGGTAGGGTCACAACAGAGTGGGTAGAAATCATTGTATATTTTCTGTTACCATTATCACACTTCCTGTTGCTAGACAATCTGTCTAAATCACATTTCTATCCATGCCACACACCTACTAAAAGTGCTTTGATCATTCCCATTGTTCACCAAAACAAATAAGTAAATAAAAATAAAAAGATGAACTTTTTAGGTCATCTGTAGACACATTCTGTTTTGTGTTTAGTTTTATTCTCATGCATCAGCCAATTTTATTTACTCTTTGCTTCTTAAAGGTACTTGGAGGTATTCTAGCCAATTACTTTTGTTCATATCATTATTTTGTCATCATATAGTCTTCTTTTCCTATTTCCCACCTGCAAACACTATCCTTCTCAAAATATATATTGAAAAGGTCTACGTTTATAACACAGTGATCTCTAGCATGACATCTCTCAGTCCTAATAGCAACGATTACACCAAATAGCTTGTACAAACACTAGTATGAATTTTTCCTTCAAATTGCACTTGAAACTTATTATATCAATTGTTTATTCATTCAGTGCTTTGAGGAATTTGAAGATTTCTTATATTTTTAAAAGTGCCTTGAACTCACTTTGGTTACAATGTAATATGATTATTTTACACATACGATTGTTCTATAATTTATCCCCTTATAAGGTGCCCAGACTACAGGAACTGAGATTTTCCTCTACTCTGTGAGAGGCTAAGCTGAGTACCTTGAGATAGGAGAGCTCTAAAAGTCTTTCCATTGTTTTTTAAAATAAACCCTACCTTCATATGCAAACATTACATTATACATTATACTAGAATAAAAATATTAAAAACTAGATCTATTATAGATCAAAGGAGTCTGCTAAAGCCATAAAACTGTAGTGAACTCTTAAGGTCTGGAGACAAAAGTACAGGCAGAATCTTAAGGAATTTTCCAATTGATTGCTTTGTTTCAGAGAAATTGAAATTAACAAATATGAGAAGCACCTTCTTCACAGCTCCACTACACTATCTGTTGGCCTTTTTATGGTCCTTACTCTCAGTATATAATCAGTCTCCTGGAAACTGGCCTCAGATCCAGATTGTTAGATAATTGCAAATGGCAGCCTTGGCTCAAATACTTCATACTGAGGAATGTCCCAGATCAAAGTAGACAAGCAGTGTCCTGAGATTGAATGGAGCATCTCAAAGAAGAAACTCCACAGTATTCTAGTAGGATGCCCTACTAGAGGTTGAGTTCATTCAGCCCCTATTGACTTAAGGCTGAGTGGTCATCACTTTGTGGGGCTTTCACATAACTTTGAGGTACTGAAAGCACATAGTTATCCCTCTGTATGTCAACAGCATCTATCATGAATAACAGCACCGAGACTCTGCTCTAACATTTATCATTATTATAACCACAAGAAGGGAGGAGCAGCAACCACTTTTCTTCTTGTCCTTGCTCTGCCGTAGGTGTATGCGTTCAGTTCTCTGTGATCTGTATTCCTGAAATTAATGAGTTCCTGACAGCCATGGAGGCAAAATATATCTGATAACTATAGATATTTAAGAAAATTGTTGAAAATAGTTTCTGGGCCCAATCCTTGGATATTGTTATCTAACTAATTAGAGAATCTGTGTTAAAATCTTCTCAAATGGCTTTTGAGAATTATATTTGAGAACATTGCAGGTCCATGTGGTCTCCTAGTGTCCTTTAAAGAGACTAAAAGTCTATTTGTTTGCTTCTACTTTTTCCTTCTCCCACCAGTGATGAAAAATGCATTAGATGATGCAATAGGAGTCAATAAGTAGTCATTAATTTTTCATAGCTTTTAAAAGGGAAATCAATCAGGTGCAGTGAGGTACAACTGTGATCCCAGCAACTTGGGAGGCAGAGGCAAGAGGATTGCAAGTTTGAGGCCAAGAGGCAGCCTGCCAATTTAGTGAGACCCTATCCCAAGATAAAAAATAATAAATGGGCTGGGGTGCAGTTCAGTGGCAGAGCACTTGGAAAATATGCACAAGGCCCTCAGTTCAATCACAAGTACTGTCAAAAATAAAAATAAAAAACTGGAGTGGAGGGTGGGGATAACAAGAATAATACTTAGGAAAAACACTGGTTTTCATTTTTTTTCATCAGTACCAGTTAGGTTCCTTACTTAAGTTACAGATAATAAAAATTGAGTGAAGGCAATTAATCATGTATATTCTCTTCAATGTAAGGAAATCATCTTTACAATTTAAAAATAACCAGTGCATACTTTAAAGAGAGCTTTCAGTAGCTTAGGGACTATGAGTGTGAGGTGGGAAGAATAAAGTCTATTTTTCCTGGCTCAGCTTGTTTATGACTGTCAAACTTAGTTGAAGGATGTTCACTGGGTATTCTAACAACCTCGATACAAAGTATATACATTAATCGTACTCAATACAGAGAAAGAGAATGTGTCCTGCATACTATGATATTTAAATTGTTCTTCTCTTAAAATGATGCTTTTTCAGTCACCTTGGAAATAACTGCAAATGCAAATCTACATCCTATATGCATTAATGATTTGGTTGAAACAAATACTATTCCCTCAAGCCATGGAGTTTGGGGAAAAAAATTGACTCTTCTAATGGGAAGATTGCAATGGTTCTGCTCCTAAGGGGAAAAGAAAAAAGCCATACAGATAAGATGTTCTTATTTATAACATGTAACAAGATATGTTGCTAGACACAAGCATCTTTCTGATGACTTATCCTGCTGATCAGAGGACAAGAATTTATTTTCATAATTACAACAGATGGAAAACAATAAAATTATACTTTAGGCTAATGCACTCTCACCCTTATTATCCATTTTTTTGTATCTGTCTCCCCTGAAGCTATTTTATAACAATATAAAAATTGCAGAAATATGGTACCACAAAAGCCTGACCAGATTTCCTAATTATCTGTCATGACTCAAGAGTGAGATAAGAAATTAGCTCTCCTGGGAGAGAAAAAATTTGACGGAACTTAAAATAATAGAAGGAGTTCTTATGATGTGTCTCCTCAACAGGTTCAGAAAGAAATCTGTCCATTTTTAGTAAGTTTATCCTAACTAGCTTTCTCTTTTCTTTATATACAAATACATATTAATATTATATTATCAGCTCAATACATGGCATATTGTCATGCAAAGATGCACTCTTATTTAATTAAATTTATTACTTTTCACCCTTAATTCTATTCCATTCTGTCACCTCACCATAGGCATTAATTATTGTATAGAATGAATATATATATGTGTGTATATATACGTGTATACACACGCACACACACACACACACACACACTCACATATACTGGGGATATACAGGCATATATATGTTCAATATATCCACTTCCTTTATCTTTGTATTTCCCAGCCTTTTTTGACTTAAATGTGCCCATGTGAACATGTAATTCTGACCAATTAAATATGGACAGGAGTGATGTCTACTTCATCCAAAACAACTTCCTAGTGCTATTTTTCTCTTTTTTTCACCCTTCACATAGATAGTGACCCACTGGGTGACTATACAAGGTCCACTTCATCAGACTAGGTCCTTGAATAACTGTGGATCTGAGAACTCATTACTCCAACACATAACAATGGTTGTGCCCTTACTTAAATAGGAAAAAGACATTGAGTTTACTAAGCCTCTATAATCTTAAAGTTTATCTGTGTTCCATTTACCTCACCATTTATTTCACTGTAAGGAACCATCATGAGGTTTAAGTGGTCTTTATTTTACCAAATCTATCAATTGATTTTTGTGTTCAGGCAAAACACCTGGAAAGCCAGTCTGCAGCAGAGACAACAGTAGGCCAACTGACTTTTTCTCTGAAATTGCCCATTATGACAATGCTGGATGATGCACATTTTGACCATATTAGAACATTTTGAGTACCTTATTGATCAATCAAGTATAAATTCCACAGTTTGACTATTCAGCCTGTTTTAACAGCCTAAGGTGAACAACCTTCACCAAAATAAATTGTGTTAGTGTCTTGAATATTTTGACAGTCACTAGGGAAGATCCTTTGAACATATTCATTTTATCACATTAAATAACACCCTCTTATTTGTAACAAAGCAAAACAAAAGCAAACAAATAAACAAAATTAGCCGATTGTCAGACTAAATCAGAAAATTTTCTGTTAGAGAAATTCTAAACTACCTTAAATCTCATTAATGCATATAGAGGCCTTTGGATATAGAGATCATTTGGGAATTCTCAGATGTACTGGGCATAGTAATACTGTTGTTGTTGTTGTTAGGTGCCGTTGAGTTGAGTCCAACTCATAGTGACCCTATGTACGGCAGATTGAAACACTTCCTGATTCTGTGCCAGGCACACAATCTTATTTATGTTTAAGCCCATTGTTGCAGACACTGTGACAATCCATCTGGTGGAGGATTTTCCTTTTTTTCATTGACCTGCCACTCTCCCAAACATGATGTCTTTCTCTAGGAATTTATCTATTCTGACTACATGTCCAAAATATGTAAGACTCTGCCTGGGCATATGTTGGAGATGATGGTATATTTCTCTTAAAATATATTTTATATTTTAAAGCTGGTTTAGATATATAGAAAAATTGACCATAAAGTGCAGAGAATTTCCCTATATCGCTTTGCCTCTATACACACTATCTCCAGTTTCCCCTTTTATTAACTTCTTACATTAATATGGGATAGTTGTTATAATTGATGAATCAATATTGATACATTATTCTTAACTAAAGTCCATAGTTTTCATCATTAGGGCTCATTCTTATTGTAATGCAGGGGTATGAGTTTTGTCAAATGGGTGTTATGTATCCACCATTACAGGATCATATGAAACAGTTTCATCATCCTAAGAATCCCTTGTACCCAGATTTTCATCCCTTCCCCCACTGGTCTCTTTGGATAAACTGAGCTTTTTATTGTCTCTGTAGTTTCATCTTTTCTGGAATGTCCTTGTTGGAATTATTAGTCTTGAAGCCCTTTCACATTGGCTCTGTCACTTAGTGACATGTACTTAATGTTCCTCTGTATCTTTTTGTGGCTCAATAGACCACTTCTTTTTATCACTACATACTTCTTCATTGTATTGACGTACCACAGTGTGTTTGACAGCAGTTAACTGCAACAAATTGAAGGACACCTTGATTGCTTTTAAATTTGAGCAATTATGAATAAAGCTGCTATAAACATTCTCACGCAGGTTTTTCTGTGCACCTACATTTTCAAGTCACTCATTTGGGTAAATATCTAAGAGCATAATTGCTAGATTGTATGATGAGATGATGTTTAGTTTTGTAAGAAACTGCCAGATTGTCTTCTAAAGTGACAGCACCATTTAGCTTTCTTGCTATCTGTGTGAGAGTTCTGTTGCTTCACATTCTCACCTACATTTGACATCGTCAGCCTTTTAGATTTTTTGTTATTCTAATAGGTGTGTTGTGGTATTTCATTATTGTTTTAATTTACAGTCTCTGGTGACTTCTCGTGCTGAGCATTTTTCATATGTGTATTTGCCTTCTATCTATCTTCTTTGGTGAGTTGTATATTCAGATCTTTTACCCAGTTTTTAATTAGCTATTTTCTTATTTTCAGTTTTAAGAGCTCTTTGTATATATTGGAAACAAATTTTTACAGAGAACATGTTATTCAACTTTTTTCTCTTAGTCTGGAGTTTGCAATTTTTTCCCTTAATATTGTCTTCTACAGAGCACATGTTTTTAATTTTAATCAAGTTCAAATTATTGTTTTTTTTTTCTTTATGAAATCTTTTTCCTCTTCGATCTAAAAAGCCATTGCCAAATCTGAGGTCACCTATATTTTCTCCTATGTTATCTTTTGGTGCCTGCAGCCATACTACTGTGGCATCTAATTCTGTAAGATCTCTGAAGCTAAGAAGAGTCGGGCCTGGTTAGTAATTGGATGGGAGACTTCCCCGGGAAGACCAAATGCTATAGGCTTGGGAGAAGGATCTGGCAACCCACTCCTAAAAAACAATCTGCCATTGAAAACCCTATGAATAGCAGAAAAGCAGTAACAATACTCTTTCACCTATTATATGTAAGGTTGCTATGAGTCGGACACCAACTTGATATTACCTAACAACAACAACAACAACAACAACAAGATCTTTTGGTATTTATTTTTAATTTTAGACAGATATAATCTTTATACTATTATGGAAAATAGAACCAAGATTTTGTGATTTACATACCTGATTTCAGATGCTTTTGATTGGTTCTTCACATTTCTGAAGAACCACTCTGTGGTTCTTCACTCTGTGAAATTGTGCTATATTTGTTGAGAAAAGTTGTATACTTTATTGATGATAAGCTAAGTTTGTACACATTTTCAGAGGCCTTCATGACCCATATTGGGAGTGGGTCTGTGCATCTTTATGCTGGGCAGGAGAAAGGAAAGTGTTCCTCCTAAGGACCTGTACTCTTGGTCATTGTGTCCCCACAATGCCACAGCCATTATATTTTCTGGTTTATTGACTGCTTCCCTTTATGAAAGGGGAACACATTCTAGTTGAATCAATGATTGACACTTGCAATCAATAAGCTACTGACATCTTCCCAAGAGCATAGCTTAAAGATCATCAGCCAAAGGCAGCGGTTGGCCAGGGATATCTCTCTCTCAATGTACCTCAAGATAGGAAGGTGAACCAATTAAAGAAAGCATTCACCCTCTCTATTTGCAAAATGGATCTTTGAAGACAAAGAGGCCATTGTTAGCAATATTAAAATATTATTTCCTGGAAGCTTATGTTTATCTTAGAATTTGTGAGCATATAATAAGGCAAAGTAAGTGTAGGTTTTCAATGAAAGATTCTTAAAGTATCTGCCATTGCTGATGACCCTCTTCTAAAAATATTTCTGAAATTATATTTTTCAAGGTATTTACAAGAAATGTA